>OY720025.1:21417726-21502433 GCA_963082485.1 Eudonia mercurella | reverse complement strand
CGTTTGATGGCACTACTATATTTTCCTATCAGTCACAATTACATGTGGCAATATTAGTATCTTGGTTAGCATCAAGTAGGTAGACTTATCTCGTTAAAATACTGTGTGCAGTATTTGTGTTAAAGTAGTGAATCATTAAATGATCAGTGCAAATGCAAGATTGGTTAAAACTGAGTAAGATCGCACTCTTTAATGTTAATTATGGTAATGTATAAGGTAATGTTGTATTTTGTTTGATTTTATTTTTGTACGAACGAGTCTGTGATTGAAAATGAAAATAGGGCTGCTCTCTTACATTGTATGAGAACAGATGTTGGTGAAATGTTCTGCCCGAATGTTAGGAATTGTAGTTGTAATGTGAAATCAGTTATTTTGCTAATTGTTATACGAAGTTGATTAGGTCTTCCCACTAATTTGTTGTAACCTTATTTGTTTCATTCCAGTTTTCATTAACCAACTATTTATCTCCCATGTACGAGGAATGGATATACAAATTATGATTGTTTTTTTATTAATATAACGTATAGAGGGTCTATCACATTATATGGTTGGAGACAACCAATGCCATATTTATTTAATTTTATTGTTATTGTAATTGTTTGTGGAAGCCTCGCATACACGGGTGCGACTTTAGAGATGAAAATATTCACAAATCAACCCTTTAGCGATATGAAAAATGATACCTTTAAACAAATTTCATTAATGTATGTATTTTTAGTGTCGTTTGAGAATTTGTTATCTGGCAAATAGTAATGTTATCTAATATCAAGCTACAAACCAATACTACAACATGTAGAAATAAATAGTCATTAAATAAGGGCTTACATTACTGCGTTAAGAATGGCAATGTGCAATACTGATAGACCTCTGCTTATGGACCTAGCTTTATAAGCACACACCCATTTGAATCTCACGTTTGTTAATAGCAAAAGTCGTGCCCGCCGCATTATTGTGATTATTTGTAACAAAACAAGTAGACATAAGGTAAGTTAAGCCATTATTTTAATACCATACATATAATGTTCTATTATTTTATTGGTAAAATAAACGTTATTGACACGAGTAGTTGGTTTCATTTTTAAAATTAATATGGAAGAACCAGTGTTGAAGGTAGTCTCTTATAAAAGTGTTATTTTAATTTTTAAGCAAATACTTGTTTTAGTGCAATGAACTACGTAAGGTATAATATTTCGGTGTCAGTATTTTTTCAGCAAATCAAATACTGGTTGCATAACATTTATTAACCTGTCATCTACCGTGAATACAGACACAATAGAATTTTAATTGTTTATGGCACTGATCAGTGCTCGCGGCAGATCAGGTTAAATAAAAATTGTCAGGTATAGTAGAGGCCAAAATTCAAACTATGATTTATACTTGTGGTATGAGTTTATTGCAACAATAATAGTAATACTATTTACGTAAAAACAAGGCTAAACAATTTCGTACATTTTACAATATTTGGCACATGGCAAATAAGAAAAATGAGGCAAAAAAGCCAATTTGATTTCATAATAAACATATACCTAGTTAACATTAAATAAATAAAATCGTTGCGTATTAAGAATCCCTAACATAGTTTTCTAAAGTGTACTAGCACTTACATCAAACGCTTTACGAATCTACTCGCGTTAATTTTACGTGTTATTTTCGAAGGCGCATGGATCCGAAACGCCATCCAGGATAAAATAATATTATCATGTTCCTTATACGGGCAATTTTTTGAGCAATAATTGCTCAGCAACACGAATGGCAAAAGGCAAAATGTTTTGCATTTTTTTAAACATTTGAGTTTTTGTAATTGTAGCGCTTTTATTATCATGAGTCAAAAGCAATAAAAGACAGAAGGAATAGGCGTATCTGGGTGCGATCGTTTTTAGCAAGACGGAGGCAAAATTCATTGTGTTAATTAAAGTTGTTGTGAATTAGCCACTTTCACAACAAACAGAGGCACATGCCTCGCCACGCTGCCCCCTCGCTCTCCCCGCGGAAGCGAGACGTAAAAGCCGCAGAATAAATAAGTGCATATTAGATAGAAAACAAATTGACTTGAATTTCTATACCCACTGGATATTCGGCAATATGGAATATATGGAGCAATTAGAAGCAATATTGCCGAAACAACTGCCGCATTTTTTTAATTGCTGCATATCGCTCTACTAATTACTCCAGATTGATCCATTCGTGTTGCCGAGCAATTATTGCTCAAAAAATTGCCCGTATAAGCGCACGTTTACAACCAAGTAGATCCGAATAAAGAGTTACATTTCAATCCCTATTCAGTCATATTTTTAATTTGGTTACTGTGGCCGTAGCCTACATATGGTTACAAAACCAGGCGTATCATTCGCGATAGAACTAACCTCAATACCTTTATATAATAATTTCGTATATTACGTTATTTCATCAGTTCGTAAAAATGAATCGGCTTTGTTATAAAATGAGCAAATAATATTTTCTATACTATTAATAGTTTTTTAATAAATACATACAGCGCCGATATTGCAACTTCATAGATAACAATTCTCAATTCGAAAAAACTAGTTACGTATGGCAGACGAACATGCGTTATTCTATACTAGCACCTTATTATTATCGTGGTAACCACTAAGAACTACAACTAGAACTATTTAAAATAAAGATATGTCATGAATCAAACTATCCATCAATTAGGAAGTGACGCTATCCTAAGGTTTTGCAATACGCACGTGAACACATTTACATTTTGATATCAGGTCCCAAGTTTATTATTAATTCTTTGTTAATTTTTTTATCTATCTTTAAAGCTGATGGCGAAGAAATTTTTGAGAGCAAATGGAGAAATAGTCTATTCTAGCATATCTCTTCGATAGGAACATATTTCGAATACGATTTTAGATAGTCTAAAATCTGAAGCATTCATATTTCTACTAAATTTCAAACAAATATTTCATAGGGCTGTGGCAGACTTATTTTACAGATAGCGCAATATTAACATTATGGAGTAAATAAAATCTCTAAAATTAACTATCAAAAGGGGCGGATGGTTTCATCAACTAGCTTAACCACGTCTCGTCACTTTGTGCACGACGTCAACGTCTCTATAAAAAAATATATAAATCTCGCATATATTTACAAGTGGACTATGCTACGATTACTGTATAATTTGTTCCTGGCTGTCGGAGGAGGCCTTGGCGTTGTGCGCGCAGCACGTGATCTGCGGGCTGTCCTCGCGCACCTCCTCGTGAGTGGCTCGCGTCTCCTCGCAGCAGCCCTCGGCCTCGTGGACGGCCACCACGTGACTAGACTTCGCGCACCGCTTCTCCTCGGGGGGTGGCTCCTGCTTTTTCTTGCAACAGCCCTGCCTTTCGGTTCTTAAAAGTTGGGCGTCTTCTACGCTAGGGTTGTCTTCCTTCTCTCTCTCCGTGTAGCGGCAGGGTTGGGAGCGCTTTGCGCGCGCAACTTTTGAAGGGCAGTGTTTGGCGCCGTAGTGGCAGGCGGCGGGCTCGCCCGAGCCCTCGGCCGCGGTCGCGAGGAAGTAGTGCGACGGCTGGATGCAGGTGCGCGTGCGGCATACGAACAACTCCGACTCGGAGCTGTGCGCGGAGTCCAGCAAGGGGGGCGTCGACGTTTCAGCTGTCAATAAAATAATAAAATCAGTGACATTCAGTCGTGTTTGATTAGTAAAAAAATTACCTACTCTAATTTTACGTGACAAAGTTAGTTATCAAAAAGATATTTAAACTACTTTAGGTCTGTTTTCGGCAACCAACAAAGATATTTGCTACACAATTAGCTAATAGTGATACTGTTATACGATACACTGGATATACTACATTGAATATTGATTCTAATGACACAAGATGAATAAGTACAATCGACAAAGATGAATATTGTGGTTTATAATAGCATACCAGTGCTAAAGTAAGACTATTAGCTATCTAGTAACTATTTAAACATACTAAGGCAAAGACGTTATGCAAGCTGAAAGGTCCTTCCATGTAACATTGTATGCAACTCAACTATAGTGTATGTACGATCGACAAATTTTAAGGATAACCAGTTACAAACATTTCTGTCTTAACGTGGCGATCGTAGATAACTTCGCCTACCATGAAGATGACCATAGAATGACCAATAGTAAACCTTCCGACCTTTTTTTTGTCAAAGCCATTTGTTTTAGTTCATTCAAGCTTAAATAGAAATTCATTTCTTTCTTAAAATTCCTAATGGTGGATATCCAGAAAATTGTTGAATACAAAAGGGGCGGGTATAGCTTCTGACCCCTGCACAGAAAAATCGCCCTAATGGTGGATATTTAGAAAATTTGTTGATGTATGTTGCGTACATACCTTTTTAGATAACTTTATGTTTTTATACTTTTTATTATAATTTGTTTTTGGAATATTTTCTCTTATGTCGTAATGTGTCATATGTTTTGATATACTTGAATTACATAGTTTGCCAACCAAACCAGTGCCTATTTATTAGTATTTTCCTATCGAACAATGTACGTACGTACAATTGCAAAAGTAATAAACCCTACCACAGACTTACAAAAGCTAGAGAATGATATTATGTGAAATGATACCCTGCCAATGTCCATCGCTTAAAAGCAAAGTATGAACTCTCCAGATATGGGAAGGACAGCCATACTAGGACGTATATTGAATGACGATTAAATTCGGTTTCACTAATATGCACCCGGCGCGTTTTAACGACAAAGTCTACTCTGAAATGGTGACGGTGAGGTTACTACGCGAAAATAAATACTACAGTTGCTACAGAGGCTACGCTACGAGGGCGCTTGGCGAGGCACGCGGTGCGACGCTCTCGCCGTACCTACTAGCGTATTTGGCTACGGGTCAACGGGGAGAACAGATCACACCTAACTTCTTTAAGCGCTCTCCAAAGTCAGCCAGCATTAAATTAATCGAATCATACTATATGGTCTAGATCTAGATCTTTGTACCATAGTAAAATAAATTTTATAAGTGTAAGATCTCTTTTTGTTTGAATCACACAAGTTAACAGAGTCAATAAATATATGTACTTTAAACACATAGCAGTAAGGTTTGTTTTTTCTTAATTACCAAGATATTTTAGATTTTTTGCACCGTTGAGCTCTATATGTGCTTTACCTGTCATGTAAACGTCATTTCAATCAAGTTAGAGTAAAAGAGACAAAACAGAATAACTATTAGAAGTTTATCCTTTGTTTATTTGTAAGATCCTACGTATCATGTGTGCATAATTATCGTAAAATGGCAGTTGTTGAAAAGTCAAAGTCAAAGGTATTTATTGCATTTCATGTGGTGAAAATAGGTGTACATTTAATATTTCTCACGTACCAAAACATGACCCATGGTTGGGCACCAACCCACCAACGAAAGGGCGAAAACCCACCAAGCTGCAAAGCTTAGCTCAACCGATCTTTCCATTTCACGTTTATGAGAGAAGACGTAAACCCATCAGACGTTTTTACTTGTTAGGATGCTTATAATGATGCTGCATCGATTAAATTATTGCTGACTGGATATGCCCATACAAAGTTTGTTGAACGCCTCAAAGAATCTAGCAGGAAACGGACACATGCTTACTTGGTGCGATCCCTTAGAAACCTAAGGTGTTTCGATTACACGGCTTGAAGAACATTCACAAAAGTCTGAATACGCTTAAAAGCCATAGGCGGCTTTTTTTTAGAGTTTGCTAATTGCCACTGTCATTATGAGCTTTACCGGGCTTTTCTGGGGGCGGCGAGAAACTTAAGGGGTTCCTCAAACCGTGTGAAACGAAGCACCGTCAGAGTTTTTCTAGGAGGGAATCTCGAATCGGATCGAGGTCTTAAGCGGTCTGCAGCAACCTTTTCTACAAGCTTTTCACAAAAGAAAAAGAAGTTTGGTGCAATCTGCGTGAGTACTGAGTAGGGTATAGGGCTAGGGTACTTGGCGGGGCGGTAGGGCTCCGGCGTGAGCGGCGTGTTGGTCTGCTGCTGCTCCAGCGCGTCCATCTCCTTGCACAGCTTGCCCTCGCACACCTCCCAACTGCACTTCTCCGTGTTGCACCGGTCTGGCCGGCCGCAAGTGGCGTCATTAGGCCGATCCGACTACACTATGGTACCTTGCACGCTAGCCGTGCGTGTACTTTGTGTGCCAAGTACCATAGTATAGGATGTGTCGTGCGTATTCGTAAGACTCAAATTCGTATGACAACACATCCGAAGTGTGGCTGACTTTATACAACGTGTGGCGTAATAAACGCAAGTGGAAATGGTTTGCTAAGGGTCGGCTGCTTGATCCATTTCAGACCATTTTATACTCGTATTATGTATTTATTTTCCTAATAAGATATCATTATCGCTCCATCTTAGACCTCATCTACGCTCACCATCAGGCGAGATCGAGGTCAAGAGCTGTCTTATAAGGCATAAAAAAAAAAAAAAAGCTCATTGTATGTCCCCATTGCTGGGACACGAGCCTTCCCTATGGATGGATAGGGAGAACAGGCCATAAATAAACTACGACGCGGGCTCAGCGCGGATTGGTTGGTGGTTGTTAGCAACTGCGAATGCAACCGGGGCCAACGGCTTAACGTGTCTTCCGAAGCACGGAATAACATATAAGATATAAATTAAATTAATTGCAGTGATACTTTCCAAACGAAATTAAAACGATTTTTTTTCATTTTAAATAAGACTTTACTTACGTTTTAATTTTGTTTGTTTCAACTATTTAACGACGGAATTACAAATTACAATTTTAATTTATTGGGAAATAAAAATCTATCTAAAAAATGTCTGAAATTGATTCAGTGGCCGATTCTTAACCAACTACTTTCAGGATGTGCGTTTTTTATGTTACATGTCGTATAAGCCAGCCAATTTAAACTACTATATAAATATTTGTATTCGCCGACCACACTAGGCCCGAAAACGAGGTCCCAGGTTCAAATCACAGCGAGGGTACATATACCTAGTCGGTTTGAAAAGTTCTAAAATTGGCATTAAGTCCACCTGTCACTATCTTATCCAGTATCTTTAGAAAACCTCGTTCGGTCAAGCAAGTTCGGCAACGATCGTTCGGTCACGATTTGAGTAGAGTAGTGGCAGGCACCTTTCCTTTTTCTTCTTTTTCCTTTATTCGTTAAAAACAGGGGGTCAGTAACTGATTTTAGTTTTTAGCGCCTATATCTAGCTATATCTAGTTAAATGTAGCTATATCTAGTTAAATGTAGCTATATCTAGCTGTCATCGCGTAAAATTTCAAAGACAATGTTATTTTTTGCTGATGAAAATTGTGTCCAACGCTGGGCTTAAAGTGTCAATACTGGTGCCACTACCCTGGCCCCTAATAGCTGTAAAAGCCGTAAGCGGCCAGCAACAAACTCTTTGAAAAACCTACCTGTGTCGTCGCACTCGGGCGTGCAGATGATGGTGCGCTTGGTGCCGAAGCACTGCATCTGCAGCCGCGTCAGCTTCGGCCCGAACAGGAAGTAGCCTACGGAACATTAAAACATTAAAAAAACATTTACAAAAATCAATGTCAGCAGTGGACTAGTATACGCTGATGATGATGATGAATCAATCCTTTATTCCAGTGGTTCTCAAACTTTTTTAATGACGGAACCCTTTTGGGAAGCAAAATACTTGATGGAACCCTACAATAAAACAATTGTTTTTATAAGTGTATTCTTTATTAATCAGCATAATAAAAGTACAATGTAACAGTTACTAATTATTATTTACTTCACCACTTGCCAAGGACAATAATAGAAAACATTAAAAAAGAAAAAATCTAACTAGTGGGAGGTATGAAACTGTTTTTTATTTTTCATCAATTGGTTGATATCAGGTTTTGTTGATGTCAGGTTTGATGGAAGAAAGTTGGAGTCTCATATCAGCTTCGGCGTCCAGTCTATTGCGATATTTTGTTTTCGTGGCTGCGTAGGTAGAGAATCCTGTTTCGCACAAATATGTAGTTGGGAACGGGAGAAGAATATCCAGAGCCATTTGGCCAAGCATTGCATATTCATCTTGGCTTTTGCACCAAAAATCATTGAGAGGCGTCGTTTTGAACAGTGACTCCATACTTGTGTCTGATGACATTTCTAAAAGAGATTCATATATCTCGTTTGGCAAGTTTTCAGGCTTTTCTAAGTTGGGTAAAAAAGGATTATAAATCCATGAATTCACTTTAATTTTTGTATTGTGTTCTTCGGGAAAATACTTTTCAAAAGATGCGCGCATCGAACTGAGATATTGGACCAATTCTTCAAACACATCATCTTCAAACATTTCTGAGTCGTTTTCGCTAACAAACTCACTGAGTAACGTAAAGCTTTCTATTTCTTTCTTACCAATGCAAATGATCCAAAAATCTAATTTTCTTTTAAAAGCAGTTATTTTATTATAGGCCTGAAACACTGTTGTCTGTTTACCTTGCAACGATTAATTCAATTCGTTAAGTTTTTGAAAGATATCCGCCATAAAAGACAATCGGAACAACCAAGTTTTATCATACAAACGGTCCTTCAAATTAAAAGAAGTATCTGCTGAAAGAAACATTTGTAACTCGGCTCTAAGTTCAAATAGCCTTGTTAAAGTTTTACCCCGAGACAGCCATCGCACTTCTGTATGGAGCAGCAGTGTTTTATGTTTGCTGCCATAATCTTCACACAATAATGAGAACAATCGGGATTGTAGTGGTCGTGATTTGATAAAATTAATTATTTTTACCGCTTCATCCATAACTAATTTTAGATTTGACGGCATTTGCTTCATCGCAAGTGCTTGTCTATGCAGAATACAATGACTGGAACTACAATTAGGCGCTTTATTTTTCATTCGTGACACTGCTCCTGCTGTTTTACCTGTCATCGCCTTGGCCCCATCTGTACAAATGTCAATGCAATTGTTCCAACTGAGATTATTTTCTTCAAAAAATATATTTATTTTATTAAAAATTTCTTCCCCGGTAGTGTTTGCAAGCAGCGGTGAACACATAAGCATGTCTTCTTCAAAAGAACTTTTATATGGATATCTCACAATAACCAGCACGATAGCCAAACCAGCGACATCAGTCGACTCGTCCATTTGCAAGGCGAATCGTGTATTTTGTAGACGTGTAACTAGTTCTTGTTTGACGTAGCTTGCCAGATCATGGATTCGTCGTGAAACAGTATCGTTTGATAGCGGAACAGTAGAAAGATGCTTTGCAGATTTTTCATCGAGCATACATTTTGTTATGTCTAATACACATGGTTTTATTAAATTTTCAGCGATAGTGTGCGCTTCACCTGCTTGTGCAATGCGATAGCTAACTAAATATGATGCCTCCGTGGCCTTTTCGTTGATAGTTTGTGTTACATGCATCATATTTTTTTGACTTTCTAATAACAGATCTTTTTTGCGAACAAAAAATTCTTTATTCTTGTCTTTAGACTCGGGGTGTACAGTTTCTAAATGTCGGCGCAATTTGGCAGGTGCCATGGAACTATTAGGAAGCAGTTTACTACAGAGCATGCAGAGAGGTGAGCCGTTGGAATCAACAAATCCGAAACTGATATAAGATTCATCATACTTCCTTCTTTTCGTCTTTGAAACCGTCGAGCTTGACGTCGTGGCATCATCTTCTGGATCGGTGATTGCTATATTCTCCGCGCGCACTGCTTTTGAACATTCAGCGTCATTAGAAGATGTTGTTGCAACACGTTTAACACCTTTAAGCCAACGTTTCATTCTTCTTTATTTATAATGTTACACGTCAGGATAGTGGGGTTTAAATAATGCACAATCGTTACTGCGTATAAGAGACTAAATTTAGTACCTACAGTGAAGAAATGTATAAAACTGAGACAACAGAATACAGCAGGCAGTAAAACAATGAACACTATTTTCTCGCTAGCGAGCTTGTAAGTAGGTAGTAACTTATCGCTCTGAACGCTAATCGTCAACTGACGACGCGCGACGCGCGATCGCCGCTTTTATAATTAGTCCTAGACTCGATCTCAAATATTCTCGAAAATACTCGAGTCGGCACCTTTGATAAACAAAAAGCAAAAATAAAAACAGAAATTTAAACAATATCGACTTTATCCTTTGAAGTTAGAGTCGAAAGTCGCTTGTTGACAACTATAGCGTCTAATTCAGAGGCGGCTTTTATCAAAGAGACTGCGCGCTCACAAGTATACTACCCGCTCGCTTTAAGTTTGCCGCTGGCGATAGGTATGACGTTCGAAAAGTAGCGTCAGCAAAACATAATATAAAAATATTTTTTATTTAATTGTAACAATAAAAATTGTGTACGTACATATTTGGGTAAAACTATGACACATTATAAGTTTTGTTGTCACGTGGGGGAGGGTACGCGCATTCCACAGACCGTCAAACTTAGAGCGAACGGGTTGTACAAGTATAAAATTGTTGATACCAAACTTATGAGATATTGTACCAGCTATTGTAACACATGTTTATACAAATACAAATAAATAAATAAATAACGTTCATAGCATTTTGTCCCCGCGCGGCCGCGGAGTCCGCGCAGCCGCGGAGCGACCAGAGAGAGGTGTTTTGATTTTTTTTTTTCTAAATTCTTGCGGAACCCCGTCAGAGGTATCATGGAACCCTAGGGTTCCGCGGAACACACTTAGAGTATAGCTGCTTTATTCACTCAACACTATATTGAAGGCGAAGGGTAAGGCACACTAGCGCCACCAATCGATAATTTGACAATTGCCACTATTGGTGTTAGTGAATGAATACAAAAACAAACTTAAAAGTAGTGCACAATTATTAAATAATAGATGTTTGCCTCGTGTCGGAAGGTCCGCAATGTTTGAAAAAAAAATCCAGTTTAGCAGTTATCAAATTAAATCCATTAGCGGCGCTAGAAATTAAATCCATTAGCGGCGCTAGTGTGCCTTACCCTTCGCCTCAACATATATTTTTTTACAAGCTTTTTATTTAGTTTAATATCAAATCTTGCAAGTTAAATTTGATCCATCCATCTATCTTCCCGGTTACCGATTGAGCTGAAATTTTGCATGCATGTGTAAATCGGATGATAATGCAAAATTATTATGACATGGAGCTGATCTGATGATAGAATCGGAAGGTGGAAGGAACACGGTAATTAAACGACACAACCCCATCGAGATTGGACTCGTTTAATCTGTCTTGACGATTACTTTGGTGCTAGATGGTAACCAAGGTCTGATGATAGAGCTGGAAGGTGGTCGTAAGTTTTCTTCTGTTATGTTTAAGTATGTTTATGTAGTCTACTTTTATTTAAGTTTTTTTTATAGTATGTAAGTATATTATATTATTATCATTTAATTTAATAAGCGTAATATGTATATTTCAGTTCTTACAAATGGTAGTATATGTATCATTTACGTTCTATGTCGCACCGCTTACCAATTTTTCTGTCTAGCCCTTAGGTCGATTGGTAGAGAATGCCATCTTTCATTAAGTCCGCCTTTTGTACTTTATTTTATTTTATTGTGCAATAAAGAATAAATAAATAAATACTTAATTACATATTTTTATTAAACCATAAAACTTTACACCTTGTATTTAATCTTTGCGTTTTTATCGTAGACCCAATTTTTACAAATAAAAGCGTGTTACATTTTGATAGAACATTAAAGAACATTTAGCATATTACACCTTCATTATTTTTCTTTGGGCTTTGGGCTGGACTTTAGGCAGCGCTAACTGTGAGGTCCCGGGTTCGATTCCCGGTCGGGTCAATGTCGAAAACGAACTTTTCGATATTGTGTCAGGTCTGGGTTGTGTTACCGTCGTTGTTTCAGATTTCTATAATCCGAGTTTTTTTACCTATAGCTACTTGGGATCAGAACAATGTATGTGATGTAGAACATATTTTAAATAATATTTATTTTATTATTAAAAAGGCCGTACCTAAAGGCGGTGTTGAGAAGTACAGGAGTTTATATTTATTTAATAAGGTAAGCATACCAAGTAAGCCAAACACAACAGCCAGTTACAGAATCATTTTTGGTGTGTATATGACCTTCTTTCCCTGTGAGGGGGGTCGGGGGAACGTCCTACATAGCCATTTGCGTCTCCATGGGCGCAGTGGCAAGCCCAGTACAAGTTTTGTATAAAAAAACAATCAAGGTCAAAGGCAAGACCGAGTTCTAAAGTATGAGAGGCTGATGATGCCTGAGATAGTTTGAAAAAGAAGCTTCAGTGCAACAATTAGCACCTTAAAATAAAAAGTAAAATTTACTATTTATTATACTTAATTAAAATAATATAAGACATACATAACATAATACCTACTAACACATATTGTTATAATAAACTGACCGAGCATCATGCCAAACACGACGGCGAGCATCAGTTCCACGTTGTACATCATGACGGCTAGCATCAGCAGGTAGCCCACCACGTTGTGCGCCAGGAATACCGCCGACTGGTGGAAGTTCACCGCCAACCTGGAACAGTGCCGGCGTTAGGCGTCTCGCGAGCAGCGGCCGTTACACTATACTCAGGCCAAATTTGATGTTGTACCTAACTTAATATGCGAAAGTGAGTTTGTTTATTTGTTGGGTATTTGTTGCGCTTTCACGCGTAAGTATACTATTCAATCGATCATCATGAAATTTATTTTTAAAAAAGTGAACTTATTATTAAAAAAGTGAGTTTGTTTTTTTGTTTGTTGATACCCTTTCACGCGTAAACTATTTAACGATTTGTTTTTGTTGTCATAGAAACTGTCAAATAAGCGGTACGAAGTCCGCCGGGTCAGCTAGTATTAAGTAAAATACTACGACTATTAATACGACAATTTAATTTTCCAATACAAAATGATTTGTTTGTTTTGTTGTCATGGAACCATTGATATATATTTAACTCAATGAGCTTGAAATGAATTTAGCTGTCAAAGCGATACGTCAGCTAGTACTTACTATAAAAGAGATATTTTAATTAATCTATACCTTGGTAGGTATGTTGGTATTTTAATATTTTTTATTAGGTAAATGCCAAGGTATATTATGTTAATTTGTTATATTCATTGCTATTTTATCTACCCAATTTGACTCCTTTTTTAATAATAGCTATCAACACTAAGAAACAAGAGACGTATAAGGTACAGTAAAATAAGGAAATGTCTCATTGCTAACGTCGAGTTCATTGTTGGTTCGTGGCATTCAAACGTCGGTTAAGGGCAATATCTTCACCGTGACCTTCGACGATGTTCATGCATTAGCATAACTCGGCGCCATGATGCGACCGAACCGGTTCTTAACTTACACCTCAATGGCCAATGCAGTATTTATCGTTAACTAAAGTGTTGCATTGCCTATAATTTGACATTTTTTTTAAATTATTATTTTTTGTATGCAATGAGTATAAACTGCACCAGTTGCAGACGGTGGTGCTTTCTGGGTGCCTAGTGCAAGTTTTAGTTATATAAAAGCTGCATTTGAATATCTGGTTCAACATTTGTCACCAGAAGACGCTGCTTTAATGCCTCCCCGCAGAGAATCTAGTAGAAAAAGGGAACGCCATTCCCTCTAGAAACTTTCTGATGGTGTTTCGATAACACAACTTATTTTCCCGCCGTCCCAAAATGTCCGGAAACGCTGAAGAGGTCAGCTGAGGCCATCAGCAAACTATCTCAAAAAAAAAAGCTTCAATAACATCCAATTCTCAAATGGCAAATGTATTCTTGAATTGAGCACCCAGCTATGAAGTGCATCCGCAGTCCTATTTGTCTAACAAGATAGCGCAGCGCAATCAGTTTCGATACGCTAACGGCGCCAACTCAAATATTATCTTACATCCAAACAGCAAACATATTGATAAGAAAGACATTATCGCAGATAACGGAAGTAAATAGTCGTGGCATCATTATTGACACGATCGAATTACAATCTTCAATGGGTCACTATATAGGCCGGTTCACTAACCTGCAGACCACAGTCCACATGTTGTATATTAATTACAATTGATAAATCTATTTTGTTTGATCATTTTATATTTACTAGTGGTCGCCCAGTGGTCGAAATTCGACCGTAATTTTATTAAGGCTGCAGTGCTGCACTGCAGGATTGTATCCTGAGCAATAAAAATTTAAAAAGATAGAATGTAAGTTTGGATTGGCATTGACATGTCGGCCGCATAAAAGACAAACAATACGTGTGTGTCAAATACATGGTAGTGTGTGTAATGTTGTTTTTGTTGATTTAATGTATTTTTTATGTATATTTAAAAAATATATATTAACATTCGGATAACCTTCTCTAAATAAACTTTTTCATACTCCTCCGTCCGCGCAATTTTCGTAAAAACGGGTACAAAGTTTTTGCTTCACGTATTAATATATAGATAAAACAAATACATTATGTGATCAACTAAAATAATTATAAACCTTGTATAGGCGCACATTCTTTACCACCCACAAAACGAATAGGTAGGTATATCTTGGAAATAAACCAAACAAATTGAGTTTTATGAGTTTTAAATGTAACACGCCGCGCCGAGAAAAATCAATGTATATTTTCTTAATTTGCCTATTATTTTCAACATTTTTTAACTTTTCAGATTATAAGTGTTAGTACGTAGTAGGTACTACGTGAGTAATCCAAATGGGTCCACACATGGGGGGTCGTTATATCACTTATTTTAAAGTTGAGGACAAGGTTCCTTTTATAGTTTCGGTCTGCATACATCTATCTCTACATATATCTATCTATCTATCTATTTTCTATACTCTTCTATTAATAATAATAATAATAATAATAATAATAAATGTTTCCCACACTCACACCAATTATCTAGCCCCAAGAAAAGCTTCTTTAAGAAACTCGTTATATGGTTAACTAGACAACGGATAAACATACTTAATATACTTAAATACATACATATTATACATAGGAAACACCCAGACCCGAAACAATATAGAAAAACAGGTATTTCTAAATTGATCCGACCGGGGATCGAACCCGGGACCTCAGAGATAGCGACACCATGAAAACCGGTGTGCAAGCCACTGGACCAAGGAGGTCGTCAATTAATAAATAGATAAAGTTTAATGATTTTTGTCTGTTTGTTTAAGGAGGGTTATCTCTATGACCGGTCCAATTCCAAAAATTATTTCACTGATAGTATAATACATTCCTTGCGAGTAATAATAATATAGGCCATACCTATTTTATTTTGATAAAAATATTGATTATAAAAATACGAAATCAACGTGGACGACGTTGCGGGCTCGTGATACTATGAACGTATTAATAGTTCGTTTCAACAAAGCTCATACGAATGGATTAAATGCATTTCAATAACGAGTTTCAACATTTTTCATACGCAAATCCATACATATCAGCTCAACAGCCCAGGTTGTTGTACTGGCAGTACTGGCACTCACCTCACCCGCATTGAAGACCAGCGGCTGACCTGGCCCGAGCTGGCGTTGCGGCTGGTCGTCGGCTCCATGATGCCTGCCTGCTCCCTGCGACACATAAACTAAATACAATGTCGGAATACTCTGTACCCATAACACAGACCATATATGTTCTGTGACCCATAACAACAAAATGTTAGCTAGCAGGATTGTGTTCTGTGAGTAACGTCTACAGAGATTAGCCCGATTCGATCCGAACCCCTCGGAGAATCTAGTAGGGCACGGGGACATGCACTAGTGCGGTTTCACACGGCTTGAGGAACTCTTTAGTTTCTCGCCGCCCCCAAAAAAGCCAGGTGAAACTGAAAAAGCCCAGTGGCAATCAGCAAACTCGCTCAAAAAGTAAAGGTCCGTGATAAAAAAATATTTGCCATTAACACTTGTCGCACAAATACTGGATTGCGTTGTCCCTTGCGTAGAATGGCAGAGTCTTTTAATATTACTTTTATAACCGTCGATATTTTTTCGACTTCAAGATGGAAATTTAAATCAGATACACTTAGGATTTTGTATGCAAAGGCAGGAGAAGAAAAATAAAATAAAATAAAATAAAAATAAACTGATTGATAAATGTTAGAAATAATACATAATTAAAAATAATCTAGTAACTCTGAAAAAACAGAAAAATGTATATATGAAATGTTGTAATGCAAAATTGTATTAGCTTTCGTGGCCTTATAGTTGCACACTTCTTTTTTGTTAACATGTGGATAATGTTGTGGGTTACAATATTGTATATGTTGATGTGGTATGATTATACCAGATTTGTAAGATTTTATGTTTTTATAATATATTGTAACTGTTTGTTGTCCCGAAATAAATAAAATAAAATAAAAAAAAAAAAAAAAAAGAGATTACATAGCCAGTTCCTCAGCGGTTGAGTGCGACCTGACTCAACTGGTGAACCAGCCCACCAGGATCCCAGATATAGTCGGTCACGCGCCCATTTTGCTGGATCTGCTGACGAGTCATCCAGCTGTATACCGAGTGGAATTTCGAGCTCCTTTAGGATATTCGGATCACTGCTTGGTATCTAGCAAAGTGCCTCTGGCCCCGCTACCGCCTTCAGCGGTATCGAAACGCCAGATTTGGCACTACTCGTCAACAGACTGGGATGGTATGCGGGACTATTTCGCATCCGTTCCTTGGGGGCAGCGCTGCTTCAGTGGGAAGGACCTTTAGGAAGGAAGGAAGGTGGGAAGGAGTCTTAGGAACGGAATACTATATTCCGCACTCCAATCTCATCAGCAAAGGCAGGCGCAACCGATGGTTCAACCGCGAGTGTGCCAACGCTGTTGTTAACACGTAGGCGGCATACCGCTCGTGGATCAGAGGTTCAGCACGGCAAATGACTCTATTTCACCTGATATTAAGTGGAAATAGAGTCCAGACGCGAAGACAACTGCGTGTGGTTGCACTGCGTTTGGTGCAGCGTGAAAACAACGCAGCATCAGTTAACCTCACCCTGTCGGTCCACAAGGTGCTTCTTCACGCCTCTTTTGAAGGCCCCTATATCATAGGAAGGAGGGAAAACGTGTGCTGGTAGACTATTCCATCTTTTAGAGGTGCGACAAAAAAAAGAGTCACCAAATTTCTAATCCGAAATCCGCATCTACATCTAACTAGTCTTAATTAAAATTGTAATAGGCGGAAAGGCGATGTTATATTAACTTGGGTGTGGCGGGAAGTGTTGTCGGTAACATTACGAAGGCAGAATATTGTTTTGCTACACTCGAACTCTCACTAATTAAAACGAGAAATGTTATAAGTACTTAAGAATCCGTCAGTTACGGGCGGCCCACTCGTAATTGTTATCCGTAAGTGTCAATGCGCTTACATCATAAACATGTAACACATGAATAGTTATGTGCATCAATTAACATAACAGCTTTTCCAAACAGCTTACGCAAGCGTGACAAAAGGCCTGCGTGTGTTTTATTAATATTATTACTATAAAGATATACAAGAGTTCGTCACGCAGAATACCCTACCTACCACAAAATAAGGAGTACCAGAAGGCAAGCTTAATACATATTTCTCACAGACACGGAATTTCGCAACAGCTGCGCTCGGACTGGTTCAAGATCCGGTTACGTGAAAGGGTCTATGTGTTTTTTTATATATACGGGTAAGCACAGTGCCTTGATCTCACCTGATGTTAAGTGATGATAAGGCCATTTGGTGGAAGCGCACTTCACCCAGTATCCTCAACTAGTGAGGCACTGGCTATCTTATCTCTAGCTGCCGGAACACAATGCTACAAACATTGATGTTATGGCGACGTATTTAGATAAGATGGTGGTAAGCCAGGCGGACAAACAAGTTTCACCATCAACCAAACCGAGTACACAAACATGTATGTACCCCCCGCTGGGAATCGAACCCGGGACCTCTGGGTCTAAACCGGTGGTCTTAACCACTAGACCACAGGCGGTTAACAGGTGCGTTACTCGAGCGCATTTGTATGAAACTTACCTTCTACAGTCTGCTTATATTGTGACCCTATTAACAGAGAGATTATAGTCATAGTTCTACTATGCTATAGTGCTACGCTCATACACTGAGAACCCGAAAGTACCGCGCCGCGCGCCGCGACAGCGCTCAGCCAACCAAGCGTTCGCTATCAGACAAAGCCTCGCACTCTACTTCTATCCACATTAAAAGGATCACGAGTCATTATTGTGAACTTGGTTTTATAGTGGCGCCCTATTTTTATGTTTTCACTTACACACTGTTATTGCTATCAACTTGCGGTCACTGTCATATACGCCCACATTACTCATCTACTTTCTAACATATATTAATTTATAATTATGTATCTAACATAATGGGGAATGCCACCAACCGCCACCGTCAAACGCGCTACCACTCCGTCACTGAGACGATTATATAATTATACTGTATTGATAGGTATTATGCAAGACTTAGGAGAAGAATAGGGTTTGTCAGAACCAGAAGGTGCGAGTTCAATTCTTACTTTAAAAAAAACGGTTGCTATAAGAGTGATATTGGCATGCTTACCTGTCCCTGTCGCACAGAAGATTCCTCCTCTCGTCAGATCTGAACGGGTACAGCTGCATGTGCGCCTTACGCTGCACGTTCGCCAAATATACCTGGAACAATGACTGTCTATAATCAGCCACCTTAGCACCTTTAAAAAACCCAGCGATTAGTAAAGCTTTCAAGGGTAGACACGCGAACATAAGCAGGTTACAACCGAACTACTCTTTAAACCTAGGAAAATGCTCTCGTCTCGTTTCGTTGAGTCGGGCCTCATGCTGTATTAAAGCGTCATGATAATATTTACTTTACATACCGTAGTGTTTAAACTCTTATTTAAGGCACTATGTTTTGAAGAACTGCCTGAGCTTAGTGGAGGGCCTCCAGCAAGCCCATGAATAAACGCCTGTCTCTGGAAGGGCTGAAGCTGGGACTGTGGTATTTAATGCTGTTTGGCAACAATTTAACTTTAAATTTAAAATTTAAGTTTTGTTGATCTATATCTAAAAAGGTATTGCAGCTCTATTTTTTTTCTTTTAGTAGAAGAGTGCTCTTCCTAGGCTTTAAATTTTTATATTATAAATCTTCTGTGCGTTATTGAACTCCTTCTAAACGGCTGGACCGATTTGGATGAAATTTCCTGTGTGTGTTCAAGTGGATTCGAGAATGGTTAAGATTTACAATTGGACCCGGTAGGTGGCGCTGCTATAGGGGTCCATCATGGGATACGGGTGTTCTTAGGCGGACGAATAATTTGTTTGTTTTGTTGTCATGGAAACTGTCAAAGCGGTACAAAGTCCGCCGGTCAGCTAGTAATATATATATATATAGTATATATAGTAAAGATATTATTTTCATTGTGCTAACTGGAGGCATGGACTCTATTATGTTTCCTGGACTCCCAAACTTACGATACCTATACTAGCCGCAGAGAATGGCACATGTGCCAAAACCTAATAGGAGCTAGAAGTCTTCAGATGATGGTGATGATGATATAGTCACCTTAGAGCCTTCGAAGAGCAGGGCGATGAAGAACAGCGCGATCCAGGTGAGCGCGAACGACCATCGCGAGGTTATGTTCAGCCCGGGGAACATGAACTCGCCGAGGTCGTACCCGAACCACATCCACATATGCATCGTGCTGCTTTAGCCAGCGGCTGGACGCTAGAAAGAAATACCTTTAAAACGAACTATCCTCTCCATCTCGACGGAAATACATCAGAAAAGTGTAGTCTACCAGCGTAGGTATATAAGCCAAAGAACCGTATCGTAACAGACCGTTCAATATTGGTAAAATAATGTTTTATAAATTTTACGCGAAAATAAAGTTATGATTATCATCATCATCTCAGTCAAAAAGGCCTTTGTCTACTGCTGGACAAAGGCCTCCCCCAATAATGAGAAGAAATTGCCATAATCACCACGCTTGGCAGGCGAGATGGCGCTCGCAGTAGGTGAAAGTAATCACAGAGAGACGCTGCTGCCCATCCTCTGGAATGGTCCCATAGTCGCCTTCTACGACACCCACGGGGAGAGATGGGGTGGTGCAATTCTTTATGCCCGGCACCACACGGGGTTATGATATTATTGACATTAAAATAAAACATCGTGTATTATTATTGTGTAAGCTTAAGTGGAAGAACAGCAGAGGTATTGTGCGAAAGGCCGTAGATTCGAGTCTTACTTCAGACCGTCGCATATTTCGAGTACCTACCTACCTATTATGTTATTATGCGAGCCTGCCTGCTACCCCAACATTCGGCTGGCTGGGGCGATGGTGCAGAACATGAATATTTATTGTAGAAGTTTATTGCTAAACTTATGTAGGTCTTGGAATTATTTATTTATATTTTATTTTTGTCACTCACTCACATTTTAGAAATACTAAAAAGTACACTTTGAAGTAGGTTGTTTCTGTAATAAAAACCAACAACAAAATTATCTAAACATCATAATTATAACTCACATCAGGCAAAAACTTATCACAGCCACAAAATACGGTATTCTCTACTTGTGTCGTGACGTGACACACTAAACTAAACTGATAGTAGGTAGGTAATTAGTCTAATATTATCTAAAGAAGGTGGCGAGTACTACCGACGACGCGGGCTTATCTCGCCGCGCGGCACAACGATTGATACCGTACAATGTTATTGCCAAATGTAAACATAGAAAGAACAATGCCAATGTAGGCGCTGTTAGTAAAACACCACCGAATTTATTTCCAGTAGCACCTTGTTCATAACTAGTTTTAATAGTGGCTAATGGGATGCTATTATACGATAGAAGGACAGCCCCCGACAATAGGACTATTCAAAATATTATAGATTGCTATCTACTACTACCTAGTATCTTCATCAATAGTAAAACTGTAACTACCTAAATATTTTTAAAAACTTCTATTAACAATAATATTATTGATGGCACTATCATTAGGAGCCAATCATTGTTTCATTTATTTTTATAGTTCTCTCTCAATATTTTGCAGACATATATTTTGGATTTAAATGAATATTGTAATATTATGCAGGTTCAATAATTATGAAATTATTAATTACGGGGATGGAAGAGGTTCTCATTTGTTGGAGAAAGACGTGTAAATATACAATATCTATGGGTAAATTTGATTTCATGACAGAGTATCATTAGAGAACAGCTCAAACGATTTGGCTGATTTTTTTTGTATTGTTCATAATATTGTCAAGACAAAGATTGTATATAAAAAAAATGTTTTCGAGGTGGTAAAACCATCACAGGATACAGGTGTTCACTAAAGGGTACGAAGTAGTGAGTGGGCCACTAGTTATAAATAAAAATAAACATTAGTTTATGTTGTTTCCTAATGTTCATGCAAACATTAAATGAAACTACTTTTCTTTTGATCCTTTGCAGCAGTGCTTTGCAGGGTCAGTGGTCACAGCACCCTGCGAAGGGTTCGAAACGTCCGTCAGGATGAACATTAATTAAAACTAATGTCTAAAATAAACACGAGTAGATCCGTAAAAGTAGTTTCATTTCATTGGTATATGTTTTAAGATATAAAAATATTATAATTAATAAAATTAAACAAAATTTTGGGAGCTCAATAATACTAAATTTGAAGCCATAAGTAAAGTACCTAGTATTCATTTTTGAAGCATCAATTATTGCTGTTTATGTTCTGTTTGTGTTTACTTAGTTTTAATTAACTACAATTATTTATGATTCTAGGGATGCATATTTGTTCACTAGTGTGTATTTGGGGTTTGTTGAATCTTATATAAGGGTTGGTCCCTCAAGGGCGAGTTCATATGCTGCAGACTTGTTTTCGAACCTACACTTCTCTTTGTTAAAGAGCCCACAGTGCAGTCTCAAGTTTTTAACTGTGTCCCAAAGCAAACCTTTCTAATTGATACCACATTATTAGCAAAAGCATTGATCTGTGTTAAATAATTATAAAATATAGTGGAAAATTAAATGCCTACCCGACAGTCAGGAATCGAAACTGGGTCTTCCACAATCCGGGCGGCTGCCTGGGGCTATTATTATTATTATTCACTATATTTTATAATTATTTAATTCAGCTTTAGTGCAGCATAAGCACTAAAAATAAAATTAACTAATCTGTATGTCGAATGGCTGAGACAGAAGAACAGTAATAACTAGAATATAAAGGTTTTTCCAATACTGCTCTACAGAACCTTTGAAATTATAAAAACAATGCCATTTTGGTTTTCTCTCTGTTAGTTTGTAACAATTACTATGTAGGTATGTTGTAAAATTATATTCAGCTACTTCTAAATATAAGATTATGAATCTGTTAGTACAAATTCTTGATTATGAAGTTAAGCCAGATTAGATAAATGATCCAAATCAAGGATTATAAAAAATAATGCCATTGTAATATAAGTAATTAATAATAAATAATAAGTTTATTATTACAATTTGAAAAAAGTGTTTAACAATATTCCAAAACCGGGAGTAGAACCCGCATCCCAAGACATACCCTTGTAATTTGTTCCCAACAAAATTTGCCTAACAACAATAACACAATAAAAATATTTGAATTACAGTAGTGGGCTGCAGCGGGTAGTGGTCCTTTGAGAATCTTTTAACTGTGCTAATATGGCCATATTATTATATGGCATTACAAATGCATAATGTTCCAATTTTATTAACTTTTATTAGGTATTACTTTTTTATTTTTTTTATTTATAACCATATAAAATTAAAAACATGGTTACAACATTCACATAAAAAACTACATCGGTTTACTAAAGAAATACATAGTATTAAGGGTATGTTCCGATATGCACTGCGAGCACTGTAAAGTGTGATGTCAATTCAGTATACTGCGAAGCCATTCCTTTATAGTCCATTTCATTTCCTTTATAGCTATACTGGTCACTGTTTAAAACGGAATGCAGTCCAGTATGTCATCCATGCTGTCACCATACCCATAATGATATTAAGTTTTTAATTATGTCACATTTTTAAAGTGTATTAGATGAAATATTTTTATTAAAAACCAACACTGACCAATACCTTATTTTTATTAATTAAGAAAAGTAATTTATTTGAATGTACTTGGCTTTTTAATGTATGTACGTACATATAATAAAAATAGTTACCAATAAATAATTACAAAACTGTTGAACTACATTGGTCCTCTTCAAAAATTTGTTAGTTCACCAAATACACATCCGAAATCATTTAAGCCTACACTGCCTGATAACAAACTATGATAAACCAACTAGAGCATTGTGAATAGGTAGTGACATCCTTACTTTTTATATAATATAATATTTCAAAAGTTAGTAAATAAGTTAACGAGTTTTGCTCTCCGACATTACATTACAACCTCTTACTCAAATCTCTCTTAGATTGTATTATTATGGCGCGTGTATATATTGTCAATGGATCACCTAAGTTAGTACATACCTAGTGAAAGTTCTTTTAAATAGATTCAATTAAATTACATATTTTCGTAAAGGAAAGGAAGGTCAACATTTTGCAAAAGTCACTGTCACACTCACACAACAAATTGTTAGGTACTTTTTTTCCGTTATTTGATGGCTTCGTGCGATAAGCACATTTAGCCAGTGTCAAAGTAATTTTTGTTACAAGTAATACTTATGTATTTTTCTTTCCTGTACGATGATGATGAGTGATAATAGAAATGAGAAGTGAGAAATTATATACCCCCCAACCCCTCGAGTATCTCAGTAAAGATCTTTTTTAAGTAGCTGACCGGCGGACTTCGTATCGCTTTGACAGTTTCCATGACAACAAAAGAAACAAACCATTCGTCCGCTTAAGAACACCCGTACCGTATCCCATGATGGATCCCTATAGCAGCGCCACCTACCGAGAACAAATGTAAATCTAAACCATTCTCGCTCGAATACACTTGAACACACAGAAAATTTCATCCAAATCGGTCCAGCCGTTTAGGAGTTCAATAACATACACACGCACAGAAGATTTATGTATAAAAAGATTGTAAATATATATTATAAAGTTAACACTGGCTAAATATGCTTACCGGCTAAAGCCACTAATTCTGAAAAAAAAGTATGAATGTCAGCTGTCAATTTGTGACTAGCATTGTCAATTTGTCATTGGGGACTTCTTGGCGGGAAAGTGAAGAGTCATGTCTGCGGTTTTGTTTTATTTTCGAAAATTTGTGTTACATCGAATATTAATGTGAAATAATGGTGGATTATTAACCGTTAAGTGTTCGTGAGTGTGCACGAGTGTTGGCAAATAAAACAAAACAGTGCAACGTCACTTTTCAAATTCTCTCAAGACGTCCGCCCGAGGACTTAGTAAAGCCCCACATCTTTACTGAGATACTCGAGGGGTTGGGGGTATATCATTTCTCACTTCTCATTTCTATTATCATTCATCATCATCATACAGAAAAGAAATATTGTTTATTTATGTATTACTAATAATAAAAAATACTTGAAATTGGCTAAATGCTAAACGCGAAGCCATTAATTAAGATTAAAAAAAAAAAAATTGTCATTGTCAAACAAACTGTCAGTACCTACCAGTGTATTGTATGTCAAACAAAAAAAGTAAAGCTCCTAAATCAGTTTTTTTGATCGAATAGAGCATTTCAATTATGGAGAATACAGGCAAACCATTAAAGAAAAAACCTCAAAAAATCGAGGAAATGACCAAGGAGCAAATTCGTCAAGCTATCATCAAAAAACAAGAGTGCAATGCAAAAGCACAAAATATAGTCGAAAGCTTGCTTGAAAGTCATATTTCAGAAAATATTTTTCTTCAGTGCCTACCAGATATCAATCAAAGCCACTTCGAAGACATAATTGAAGAAAGAGCCATTATACAATTATGTGGTTATCCACTGTGCCAAAACACTTTATCTGCAAAAGATATCCCAAAACAAACGTACCGAATATCAATGAAAACTAATAAAGTCTACGATATCACAGCCAGAAAGAGCTTTTGCAGTAACAGTTGTTACAAATCCGCAATGCACATAAAACGACAGATGTTAACCAGCCCCTTATGGTTTAGAGATTATGAAAAAATACCAGCATTTCATTTGTTACCATCTCATTCGGTTGGTAGTCTAGGACAAGAAGTGGATTTAGCATTAGTAGAGAAAGTTAAAGTTCAAACTGAGAGACCATTTACTTCAATCAATGATTTTGCTAGTGCAACTTTGAATGAAATGGATGATAAAAACACTGACAATTCGAATGATACGCCTAAAAGTGATACTAAATTAAGTTCAGATAAAATAAAAGATGAAAGCATTAGCAATCCAAAGAATGTTAAAAATATAGAAATTGAACAAGTCAACAAACTTCCTGGTGAGCTTCCAGTAATTCCAACACCTTCAAATATTATAAAGGTAGAGCATAAGAAAAAACCTATAAAGAATCCAATGAATATTATTGGTGACATTATAGAAAAGCCTGAAAGAAAAATTGATCCTATTCTGCAGAGTGGGCCAAATACTATAGAAGAAAAAAATACAAGGCCAAATAAAACTGCTGTAAAGAAAAAGCAACCTCTAGTTACTGCACTGGCTATAGAAGTAGAAAAATGTTTAGCTGAATGGTTTACTATTGACACATTGCTGCTACTGTTTGGTGAAGAGAAGGTCAAAGAAATGTTAACTGACAAAGGAGAATGCATTAAAGAATACCTTAACAACTATACCAAAAGTGTATTCTATACTTCAAATAACTATGATCAGTACCAGGCTTTATGTAGGAAATTGAATATGTTAGAACTGGAAGACAGACGTTATGACACTCAAACATTGCAAAAAGAAACAAAACCATTACCTGATTTCACAATACTGCAAGAAGAGAGTAAAAAAATGCAATTGAAAGTCAAATCATTTTTTGCTGGCGAAACAGAAATTCCAGATGTTCTTGAAAATGAAAAACCTGAGAATGAACCAGACGAAGCTATTCAACTGACACAACTGCCATTGGTTGACAAAAATGCTCAAAATGCTTTGCGTAGAAAAATTATTTGTGAACATCTAAGCAAAGTTTTACCTGACATACTTAAGTCTCTTGGACTGCTGTCTCTGTCCATTAACTCTGATGTTCGCCTTCTTGTTAACACATTTAAGTTGAAAGCAAACAACATTATGTTTAAGCCCATTCAGTGGACATTAATTACAATCATTGTCATAAAATTGCTATCACTTCGAGATAAGAGACTTGCATTTTTATTAGAACAACAGACTACATATAAACATCTGCAGTTGCTTTTGTTAAGTTACAAGCAGGATGGAGGATACCTGGACAGACTTATATCATGGCTCACAGACATAGATCGATTATTAGACACTAATGACACACAGCTGACTGTAGAATAACTACACCATTACATTTTAATTTAGTTTTAATTAATAGTATTTATGAAATTAAATAAAAAAATGAATATTTTTATATAACAACATGAAGTTTGTAAATATTTCCTTTAGCTTTGTGTGTTAATTATATTTAACTCCAAATAAAATTGAGAAGTCAAAGACAAAAATTTTGTTCAGCAATTTATTGATTTCCCCTTGCTTAAGTACTACTTAAATTAGGATCAATAATAGAGAGTGTAGCTCCAACTAAATGCAAAGACCCTGTAACAAGCACAGATGTTTTGTTAACATCTTTATTATAATTTTTTATACTAATTAAAGCTTCAGAGACACTCTCTAGTACAGTTGTATTTTCATGTTTGTTGCCATTCCTTAGCTGGTTCCAAGCTTCTGCGCTTCTGTGACATCTCGCTATCAAGTCCTTGTGTTCCACAGCCGAGTAATTATCATTATTTTTGTTCCTACTCTTGTATGCAGTAGGAATGACAAAATATATTTGTTTGAAATCCATATCTGTCAAAGGTTTCAATAGAACTTCCGAGTTGCGATCGCCTGTTGCGCTGAATATCAGAATTTTATCTTCATTTCTGAAAAATATAAAGGGGCCCAATGTAGAATTCTTCTAATTCTATGTAAAACCATTAATACAAAAGAAATTCCAGTAATACACCCAGTTAAGAATGACGGTGAAGATAAAACTACATAGGCTTATGTACCCACTACATCTTTTTTAATAATATAAACAGCTGCTTACTTATTATTATCCATAAACCACTTTGAACATATCTCCATCGACTCTTTAGTGTGCGCTCCGTCCAAGTAAAACGTCGCGTAGCTGGCCTCCACAACTTGATATCGGCCCGGCCATTTACACTCCCTCAGACCAAGAGCAGTTTCTTTCGAAACTTGAGAAGTCATGCCATCGAACACCACATCACTAGCGCATTTATGACCATTTGTTAAGTATGGGGCGTCCAGTTCTTTATAGCCGTTTAGCAACATGATTTTCCCGCTAACGATAGCTTTCTTTATGACGTTGTTATTACTGTAAGCTTGTTGTTGGGCAAGCCTCATCCAGCTATGGGCTAGTTGTATGGCGAGAGAGGCGTTCGTCTGGTATGCTGGGTTCGCATGAAGTTGCGTTTCGTATCCATTTGGGAATGTGTAAGCGTCGTAATCAGGTACTACATGCAGTTTGCACTGAAAATAAAAGATGCAAATGTTAAGACTGTAGACTTATCCTTGTTGTTTATCTGACATGAATTAGCAGGTATCAAAACATTGAACTCTAGTTTCTATTATTAAAAACTGAAGTTTTAGCCCATCATGCATAGATTCACACAACAAACATTTTTATAAAAATCTCTATTTAAATGTAAAATCAACCAAATCATATTTTGTAAGGTGGTAGGTACACTTTTTTCGAAATTTAAGTGTTTTAGAAGAGTGTTTACACTAAAAACTCAGCGGGTTGCTTCCTTTTATGTACTAGACAACAGAAGCGGTTAAATACCTAGCTCAAAAAGTTTTCAGACACGGCTCGGCAGTTAACCGTAGCCTGGTCTTCTCGAAGATCCAAGCTCTGACATGAAGCCCTGGAGTCCCGCAGGGGTGTCTGTTGTCCCCTACTCTGTTTCTTCTGCATAACAAAGACATGTTGCATTACAACAGCATTCATTGCTATGCGGACGACAGTACTGGGGACACGCTCTACACCGGACGAGCTAATATTTCTCTGGAAAGCGTCATCGAGAGCCGGAATAAACTTGTGACTGACACCGAGAACATGTTAAGTCATGTCTCGAATTGGGGCCGACGTAACCTAGTCCACTTTAACCCCACCAAAACACAAGTTTGCGCATTTACCGCGAAAAAACATCCCTTCGTCGTACCTCTGAACTTTGAGGGAGCTTCCCTTGATACCAACCCGACTATTGAAATACTTGGCGTCGATATTTCGAGTGACGTTCAGTTTCGGGGTCATTTGGAAGGTAAAGCTAAATTAGCTTCTAAAAAACTGGGTGTGCTTAATAGAGCGAGTCAGTATCTAACGCCGGCCCACCGCTTACAACTGTACAAAGCACAGGTCAAGCCGCATATGGAATACTGCTCCCATCTTTGGGCTGGAGCACCCCAGTACCAACTCCTTCCATTTGACCGTATTCAACGCAGAGCTGCTCGATTTGTCGACGACATGGTTGTTTCAGATCGGCTCGATCCACTATCTCTTCGGAGAGACATTGCGTCTCTCTGTATATTGTACCGCATATATCATGGGGAGTGTTCTGAGGAATTGTTCGGCTTGATCCCTACCGCTGCTTTCTTTCACCGCACTACACGCAATCGACTGTCATTCCATCCACATCACCTTGATGGATGGCGGTCTACTACTGTGCGTTTTTCACGAAACTTCTTGCCTCGAACTACAGTGTTGTGGAACCAGCTCTCGGTGGCGGTATTTCCGGACCGTTACGACCTCGGAATCTTCAAGAAACGAGCCTATTCCTTCCTTAAAGACCGGCAACGCGTCTGCGATTCCTCTGGTCTTGCGGGTGTTCATGGGCGGCGGTGATTACTTTCCATTAAGTGACCCGCCTGCTCGTTTGCCTCCTTCTTTTATAAAAAAAAAAAACCTAATTTTATTATTAGTTATTACAAATAAAAGGTTATTCCTGTGAACGTCTAAAACAGTTTTTTATATCAATGGTGCAGCTTACTAAGGTCTTATATTTTGTTACCATTGCTATGTACAGTCACGAGCATTAACATATCGCTCATTTAGAGTTACAAAGACGAACTTTACCCATATTGTGTACCCAGTACCCAGTTTCGTCATTGTAACTCCCGATGAGCGATGTATTCACTTTTAACTAGTTTTGACTCTTATTTTATTACATTAAGTGTTACATTGTTTACATGTTAATGCTCGTGGTGCCGTGGTCCCGTGTGGTGCCGGAGGTAAAGAATTGCACCACCCCATCTCTTCCCGTGGGTGTCGTAGAAGGCTACTATGGGACCATTCCAGAGGATGGGCAGCAGCGTCTCTCTGTGATTATTCTCACCTTACTGCGATCGCCAACCCACCTGCCAAGCGTGGCGATTATGGCAAATTCTCCTCAAAATGATTTATCTTTGAGGGAGGCCTATGTCCAGCAGTGGACGTCTTTTTGGCTGAGATGATGAATGCTCGTGACTGTATACATGCCAGCTCTCCCAGATTACCACAAACTGTCAAATATCTTCAAGAGACTTGGACTTTATGTATTAACCATAGGGTTGAAAATGTACTGCACAAATTTGTCAGTTTTGGATAGGTTGATGTGCAGTAGATTATGGTTTGGCAATAAATATAGGGTATGTTCCGTTATACACTGCGAGCACTGTAAGGTGTGACGTCAATTTAGTATACTGCGAAGCCGTTCCTTTATAGTTAGCTATACTGGTTACTGTTTATAACGGAACGCAGTCCAGTATACTGTCAATCAATAGTGCAAGTTTTTTTAAATTTCTGGACGCTGTTGATCACGTGATCAAAGCACTGAGAGCACCTTACCTCGAAAATGCCAGTGCTTACAGTACAAAAATGACTACGATTTATGACGTCATATATTTTCCTAAGATACTGCGGCAATTTCTCACCAGTAAGAGCACTGGACAGTGCTCGCAGTGTATATCGGAACATACCCATAATTATTGTGTACTAGCTGACCGGCGGACTTCGTACCGTTTTGACTTTGACAGTTTCCATGACAACAAAACAAACAAACCATTTGTCCGCTTAAGAACACCCGTATCTCACGATGGACCCATATAGCAGCGCCACCTACCGAGTTCAATTGTAAATCTAAACCACACACAGAAAAATTCATCCAAATCGGTCCAGCCAGCCGTTTGGAAGGAGTTCAATAACATACACACACACAGAAGATTTATAAATATATAAAGATTAACCTGGACGTGTTTTGCGACTCTGGCGAGTACGTCCATGGCGTCGCGCGGCTGGCGCACGGTGAACGCGTCGCAGCCGGCCTTCATGACGCCCGCCTTGGCCGCCGCGATCTGCGGCAGTGTGTCGCCCAGGATGGCGGTGTGGTCGAGTCCCAGCGCTGTGATACCCACCACAGGGACTTTTCTGACAAACAATATTCCTCATCGTCATCAGCTCATTTTTATGTCCCCACTGCTGGGACATATGATGAAGGCCCAGCAGTGGGACAGTATATAGGATATTTTCTATACTTAACATTACTTTATTTGAGAGTTTAAAGATTCCCAGTAGGTGCACTTAAGTGCAAGAGTTATAAACAATTGAATTTTCCAAAATATATCTTTACAAATACTAATCAGTTATAATTTAATAGTGTAAGTGGTAATAGAGGCCGAGCGGTTAGTCGGATGATTGCAGGCTGATCAGAGTTATATTAAAGTACCTTACAACGTTAGTGGAGTCGAGCAGGCCGCCGATGCCGACCTCCACGATGGCCACGTCCACCTTCTCCTCCAGAAACATGTTGTACGCCATCACGGTTAGGAACGCGAAGTACTTCGGCATGTCACCTTCATATTCCTGAAAATGTACATATCCTATTTCACATCTTATACTAATATAATAAAGTTGAAGAGTTTGTTTATTTGTTTGAACGCGCTAATCTCTGGAACTACCATTTGGATATGGAACAATCTTTTTGCATTTGATAGTCCAATTATTGTGGAAGGCTATTTGGGCTATCTTACATCAGAAAAGTCAGAAAAAACGCTAAGTGAATGCGAAGTTCTATCGCATTTGGGCGACGCGACGCGGTGGGTCGGGAACAGCTAGTTTAATAATAATAAATAATGCCAGTAGGATCAATTTCCAATCACAAATCTAAAAAATTCAAATGGCCTTCTTAAAAGCGATAATAGCATTAACTAACTTTAACATTGGAACATAACATTGGAATTAAATTGCGTGGAAATTGAGTTAAAAAATTATTATCACGGATATTATTACCGTGTTATTATCGAGATGGGGCGTTCCGAAATTGCGAAACTTATCCCAATATCGATACATATTAATCGCATCGGAATTGTATTGAGATTGAGTTTGCGTCAAGAGTAGCCTACCAGGTAGGCTACTCTTGAATGTAAACTCAATCTGAATCATATCGATATTGGGATAAGTTTCGCAATTTCGGGACGCCCCATCTCGATAATAGTTTGTTCACTCAATTTCCACGCAATTTAATTCCAATGTAGCGCTATTATCGCTTTTAAGAGTGCCGTTTGATTTTTTTAGATTTGGGATTGGAAATTGATTATTGCAATTGTGTTTCAAGAGTAACCCTACTGTTTTCACCAAAGACCCCTAAGCAATATTAAGGTTTAATTGGCAATCGGTAACCACCACCAAGCCCTATAACTTAGGGGCTGTAAGTCCGTGAAAACCTTAAAAAAGGCTTTACCCTACGAAAAAAACAGACGGAACAAAAACTCGTTGTTAGAGAACTCTAAAAAAAATGTCCTTGATGTCAAGTGAGCACAGACGTAGCATTAATTGAACATCAATTGAAAATGGCTGTACTTTAAATATTTTTTGGCTAAATTGACAAGTCTCCTAATAATGTCTTCTGTTAAATTAGGAATTGTTTCATGTATTCTTTAATAAGGACATTTTCCTAAAAATCACGTCTGTTTCACAAGAAGCTTGATTGCGCAGCGCATCCGATTTTTGTAAAAGTTGTTCAATTTGCAAATTTGCAATCAGAAAGCGCTAGTCGCCATCGAGCTCCTCTAACGAAGATCATATGGAGATAATATAAGCAAACTGTAACATACCTACGTTTTCAATATGCACTACGCATTTTGAGGGCACGATAGCTCGCGGCAGACCAACTGCTACCACCAAGGCCTTACCCTATAAAAAAGCAGCTACACAATCCCACTCCACATCGCGGGTGACAAGTCTGATGGAGAGCGCTTGTTTCCACCACCCGACTCTCTCTCTGACTTTGGTCTCGACTCACGATCTTCAGCATTGAGGGAACGACTAATTGCATTAGATATTGACCTTAGTAGCGTCTAGCTTGTCGTAGACGCGGTGGAAGTGGCTCGCGAACTTGTCCTCGCCGACGACGCGGCCGTCGAGCCGAACGCGCTCGCGCACCGCCACCAGGTGCGGCGACGAGTAGAACCCCGTCCTGTAGCCGTGCTGCCGCAGTATAGACTCGCACATAGCACTTGTGGAGCCCTGACCATTCAAAATGTGTTGTTAACCTAACCCAACGAAATATACATTCATTCATTCACCAGCAATTTATGTCCTCACTGTTGGGATACGAGCCTTCCCTATCGAAGGATAGGGAGAACGGGCCATAAACCACCACGTCGGCCCAGTGCGGATTGGTGGTTGTTAACGACTGCTAATGCAGCCGGGACCAACGGCTTTGTGTGCTTTCTGAAGCACGGAGGAGCTCGAGGTGATAAAATTTTAGCTGGTTATCACGGTTATCACATAGCCATATATCCAAGCAAGCGTTAGAGTGGCACGCTGCTAGTAGCAGTAGACCAGGCTGTCCCCGCACAACCTGGAGGCGGTCGGTCGAGAAGGAGATCGCAGCGATCGATTGCAAATGGCGAGATCTCGAAGTCACAGCGCAAGACCGCGACGCATGGAAGTCCCTACTGCGAGCCCTATGTCCTGATGAGCAATGATCGGAGTAGGTAGAACGATTTGGGGTCAGTGATCTGAGACGTGTATATAATATGGATATCCCTTGGGAATTCCAATATTTTTTTAATTAAAACTTTTTTCGGATATTTTAAAATTATGAGATCTTTAAATTTTTTAGGTGTTTTGATTTTTACTTGTTTGTTTCATTCTATCTTCACTTTTACTATCAAAGAACAATGCCAAAGGGTTTATCAAAAGCTGGCGGTTCGCGTCGCGACCGCGACCGGAGACCGATCCGGCCGCGGTCTCCTGTCTCGGTGTCCGGTCGCGGTTGCCAGCATAAAACTACAAAAACTTACAACTAAACGTTAAACATTTATAAAATTTGCATAAAAAGTATGTTACTAGTAAAAAAACTTTTTATTCGTTTTACTGCCTTTCTCATGATTACCTTAACATCCACGAACAATATTGTTATTTTTTATTTTGGCTCATTCGTATTATGTTTTCTGTAAACATTTGTGATGCAAGTACGTAAAATCGTTCTACCTACTCCGAACACTGCTGATGAGGGATCACAGGATTTCATCATCATCATCAACCAGTGCGCTATCGAATTCCCCCAGCAATCGCAGACCGGGTGTGTTTACCACTCGAAAACGAAATATACGGTGTGGTGTAGAGTTACCTCACTGAAACATTTTAATAGCAAGTTCGCGTTCACAATACTTTAGAAATAGAATTTAATTTATAAACACATATTATTACGTCAACCAATTAAAAACACACTGGTACATATAAATAAACAATCTTCCAAAGGTTAAGATGAGAAAACTGGATACAAACTGGACCAAACAAAGTTATCAACAGGGTTTAACGATTACTACTAAGTATAGGTATTCTAGGCTGAATCACTTCCATTGACAAACTTGTATAATCTCACTCACAGCAGTAAAATCCAGACAAGACCAGTAATTAATGGGCCAGTAATAATCCCAAACGCCAAAACAGTGTGCTATAATTAATATAATTAGTTTTTCTACATTTTAGGACAACAAAGGAAACTAGCTTATAGCACTTAAATCTTTTACCATTTAATGTTGATAAACATACACAACACAAAAGCATGCATGATGACGATGATGATATGGTGATGAGTGTTGTCATGTAATGATAATAGTAAAGACTGGGTTATTTATGTAAAAAGTAGAGGGGCTTGTAGTAAGCGACATAAAAGTACTTTTATAAAAATTTTCCAATTATATTTTATGAGCAATTAAAAGTCAACAATCGAACCTACCTTACCCTTGGTCCCTGCTACGTGTATCACAGATAGTTCATCCAGTTTGGATAGTGTCACTCCGGTCCTCATTAAATATCTCTCCATGTCTTCTAAGTTTGTACATTTCTGAACAAACATTTAAAAATATTGTGTCATTAAAGTAATACGTAAATCTGTTAAAATTCTGTGCACATTTATTGTATTGTTAACCTACCTGCCCATTTTTGATGTCTTTTAATATCTGTTCTATTGTTGCTTTGTTAGATTGCAGAGAGTTTAACTTGCGCACAGCATCCTGATAAAAATAAAAAATATTATTGGAAGAACACTTTAAAAAAGTTTTGAACATCATAGTCAATTTTAGGAGGGTTATAAAATGTTCAAAATAATTTTTAACGCAAATTTTGTTGCAAACAAAATACAAATGTTGAAAAAATTTCCACGAGCAGGGTTTGAACCTGCACCCTTCTGACATTCCAGGTCAGGTGCTCTTCCAATTTTTTTTTTTTTTAGGAGGGTTGTCAACAATTTATAAAATCATAGAACTCATTGAAATCATGGAACATATTAATATTGTTTTAAATTAAATTAAAAAAATATTTTGAGTATATCAGTATATTTCAAGAATATAATAGTAAGTACCTGTTAAACTTTTCGTTAGAAGCAAGGCGTTTAGAAAAAAATATCAATTTATACTTTGGTTATGAAATCAGCACTTACCTCATAAGAGTGTTTCGTGGAAAACATCCTTAATATGCATCTACTAACTAATAAACTGCAACATAAGCCGATGTTACTCATCGGCTAGTTATACTGAGTCTGGACCGCTACGTAATTAATCTTTTATAACAAAAACGTGTCCTCGACAGCACAACCAATCGCCATAATGATCAACGCTATACTCGGGACTCCGAAACTTATCAATGTGTCGAGATGACATTCGACCCGTCGCGCCGCATCGGATATCGTCATAACATCAATGTAATCAGTAGCATACAACGTTTAGCGGAAGTTTCTCTTATATCGTGATTATTAAAGAAAAACATTTTGAAACATAACCTCAAAGTGTGAATGACAGCCGAAACAAGCATGAGTTTGACATTGACAATTTGACAAGAAGGTAATGCGTTCAGAAACGCTGTCAGCTATTTGCTGCTATATATCTAATGTAATGTTGCAATTTTTAGTAAGTGTGTAGGTAACTCGGAACAGTAATTTTAGTTTACGTTTGCTACGTAGAAAAATAACTAAAGTGAGAACACAATTCCGCCACTGTCACGTAATACACGGAAGAAACATGCCATAAATAAATGGTCGTGTCGGCAGCGTTGGTTTAATGCTCTAAGGCAGCGCAGCATGCAGCGGCATAAAGTTGCAAGCATATAAAAAGTACTCTGTGGCTACAAGTCACTCAATTTAAAAAACACAATTTGTTCTTAGTAATTTTTTTGTTTCTACTTAGGTTAATAATTAATTGAAAATAATTTATATACTTACCTCTTATTATTAATTTATATTATCACACAGATATTTTCTATATTATTATAAAGATATTGTCTAGTTCTGCGCAAACATCACCATGACTGAAACAGACGCTACAAAAAGACCGCTGACGATGCCTGAAAAGTTTATTCCATATTTGGAGAAGTTTAGAATTTACAAAGCGTTTAAGGTAATACCAACCCGTATTTTGTTGCGAACAATAAAGTACGTACCTACAATTTTAAAAAGTGGTAGTGTTGAAACATTTCAGCGGGATTCGAACCCGCACCCACTGACAAATCAGGTAAGGTGCGCTTGCAATTAGGCTATCGTGGTTCTTACATTCATGTTTCAGGATATGGTTGAAGACCTCGTCATCAACCTCCCTAAGGATCATTTGAAACAAATAAAAATATTTCTGAGTCGTCATCTTCATAGCTCGAAGGATATTGAAAGGATCATGGTGCTTGTGTCACCGGAATTAACAATTGGTAGGTGGTAGTCAGTAGTAGTATCGATGGTATCTATGTATCTAATTGCAACCTAATAATTGAAGAAAATACTAATGATTATTTTATATCTTCACCAGATATCAAAAGCTTGGTAAAAGAGTTGATCAAAGATTTAGGATTTATAGTTATAACACGACGATGTGTGATAGACCGTTACGAAAGGGTAGGTTTCTAAATTTTTATAGTCTCTAATCTTAATGTTAATAATTTTAATCTTTAGAGTTATATAGTTTTTAAATTGTGAAGAAATAAATCGGTGATTTAAACCAAATTGACTGGGCCTGGGCTTTTTCCCCTTTTCTCCTTTCCCAGTTTCCCATGCCCACTACCGACACCTTCAACCAAGGTTGAGGTTCTAGCCTTTTAAGAGGCGCTCGCCCTCGATTGCGGCTCTTGATGCCAGGACTATAAAACCCCGGAGAATCTAATAAAGCTCAGCGGCGAGAAACTTAAAGCGTTTCTCAAGCCGTCTGAATCGAAGCACCGTCAGAGGTTTTCTAGAGGGAATGGCATCACGCATTAGTGCGTGTCTCCGTTCCCTACTAGATTCCCCGAAGTTAGGCTCGTAATGATCAACACTTTTCAATCTTGCAAGTTGGTTGTATGTATTGTATGACGTGCAGCACGACGACTACGTGGCGGGCTGCATCTCGCCCGTCCTCATGTCCGAGGTCACGAAGATGCTGGCCGATAAGGAGCCCGTCGCTCAAGCAGGGTGGCTTATGTTTGGTTTGTATCAAGTTTGTATGGGTGATAGTATCTCTCTCTCTCTAAAAGCTTTCATGGTAAATAAGACTATCTATAAATCTTGTTAAAGAATTTACTTTCTAAGGATTTAGAAAAAAAGTATAAAGCATTCAGTTTGTGAAAGTTGGACAACAAAGCCCTACACTAGGTATATTTGTAGAATCAGTAATCTTTTTATTTCAATTATTATACTTATCACTGAAATACTTAGTTATACTTTGTATCTCTTCGAAGATGATTACCAATTTATTTACTTGCAGCAGTACACGTAGTCTGGTGCCGTCCTTGTCACTAATTTCAAAGGTACTAAAGAAAAAATATCTCTATCTCCATCCCTCTCGCTCTACACAACCGGTCGCCAGGCCAGACGGCCCGTTGTGCGCCGCCATTACGTTTTTTGTGCGGTCCAAGTCACACGTCCGTCTTGTAATAGTTCAATCGCGATCTTAAGTGCATTTATAGGTGGAAAAAAGCGGTCAAGAGACGACGATTACGATCATAATTATTATGAACAAAATCAGAAAATTATTGAAAAAAGTAAAAAAGAAATCACGGCATCACGTCATGTCGACAAATATTAACTTCAGAAAGTATTATATAAATATATATACATATATATATATGTATTATATATAAGTATACAATATTATTATAATTATACGAGTATCACGAAGAAGATGATTACCATACTTCCAAGTACTCTCAACCCAACCCAGCTTCGAATACTTTATTTTACTTACTTCAAATTCCTTTGAAAAATTTGATTTCAGTTACCTCTAAAATTAATGGCGGTGCACAACGGGCCGTTTGGCAATCGGTTGTCAAAGCGAGAGGGATGAGATATTTTTTTTTAGTGGCTTTAAAATATATGTGACAAGGACGGCACCAGACTACGTACTGCTGCAAGTAAATAAATTAGTAATCATCTTGATACTCGTATAATTTATTATAAGTAATTGAACTTCACATGTTAAGTTCGTTTAATTATGAATTATTTTATGTTTTTTTAAAGTATATTTTTTATATTGCCTACTACTTTACTTAATAAATCACGAAACAAAAACATCTAATACGACGGGCTTGGGCTGATAATGATGAAGATTGACGAAATTATCTGTGTGACTACTTACTAGCTTAGTTTTTGTATAAAATCTTATTGGTCAATCCCATCAAACCGGTCAATTATCGTTTTTTAAATTGGCTGTGTGCAGACCACCCGTGCACGCTGCGCGAGGCCCGCTGCCTGCAGCAGGACGGCGTGATCCCGACTGTGACGCTGGCGCTGATGCCCACGCCCCTGCAGGCGCCCAAATCGGACAACCCGTTAACCTCTAGCAGGGGCTTTTTCCAACAAGATTTTGAAGGACTCATGTTCGCTTACAAGGCAACGCTTAAAGTAAATACTCCTAATTTATAATGTTTTTACAAGCTTTTATTTAACTTGTAATGTATGTTTGTTCGGGTGAAATCTTGCAACTCAATTTTGAAGCAGATATCTTTAACCGATTGAGCTGATATTTTGTATACATGATCAATTCGGATGACAATGTGTGGTTAATTGTGTGACGTCATTCTAAATCCAAGATTGTCGACTAATTATTTTTAATGCATTCCTACAATATGGGTATCAAATGAAAGGGCTTGCTGAGAATAACTTGAAAAATAAGTGACGTCACTCTAAATCCAATATGGCGAACTTGTAAAGCTAAAAACTCAATTTTGAGTGAACATGTGAACTGAGGGCCCACCTTACAGAATGCTGATTTGCCTACCTGGAGCTATTGTGACGGAGATATGAAACCTTATTTTAGTTTTTAAATTCATTGTACCGGATTCCTGGAAGAAGGATGGATCAATTTCGGTGGGCCCTCAATCTACATGGTTTTTGAGGTTAAAATGTCAAAAATCGTCTTTTCTGCGTAATCGCATGAATGTACCGAAAAGATGACCATTCCAAACCAATGTGACGACATATGTGACAGCAACAAATACATAAAACAACTAAAAACGATAATTGGGACGAAGATATAAGCAATTATTTTTTTGACAATGGGTGAATTGAGGGACCACGATCTAAACTTCTAAAATCATCGTGAATCTTGCATGAAAATATAAATTGAACAGAGATTCTAAGTTATTTAGTCATGCCAAATGCCTCATTTACCAATTAACACCAGTACTTCAATAGTTTTAGAGAAAATTACATAATTATTTTTTCCATTGTAATCGACGTAGGGTGACCATAATTTTAATAATTTAAGGATAAGTCCCTCCTTTAAAAATATGTACGGGAGAAAATACATTTTTTATCATGATCCCAAAATTAGACCTTTTCATCTTAGCGTTACATGGTACCAGATAATGGCTATTTTCTCCATGGGCATCATCTGGGTCTGATCTGAGCGACCAGATTTGGGTTGATTAATTTAGAAAAACTCGTATTATAAATTAACCTAACTAGAAATAGTCACTGCGCTAGCGCGTCGATTTATCGGATCTTTACAATAGAACAAGCAACGCCACATCCAAACGGTAAGTATACGTACTTTTAGGAGTTCGTCATGTAGTTTATGAATTAAATGAGGAGTCTTTAAACACGATCTTTGCAATAGGACAAGCACCGCCAAATCCAAACAGTACGTACTTTTAGGAGTTCATCATGTAGTTTAAAATTAAAGGAAGAGTCAATAAAACACATAAGTAATTGTATGTAAAGTTGTCTTTATTCTTAATCTTTAAATATTTTTTTTGAACCTTTTCATATCACAGCACATGTAGAATACAAGTATCTAAGATCACATTTTATCAACTGCAAATATTTTGAGGATAAATTCAACAACATAAATAAACTATTTTTATGAAAAAATCTTAAATTTTTATACGCTACTTTTCAAGAAAAACGCCAAAAAACGTTTCGATTAAAAAGTAAAATAAAGCACTTTCGGTAGTTTCAATTCAAGAAACCGAAACAGAGAGACCGCAATGCCTTCACCGCTTGCACGTGCCCGTGGTTTCATTCAAAGGAGCCGACAGAGAGGCCGGCCGCTCTTAAAAATATTACAATTTTTGTGTCAGGAAAAGTAAAAAAAAACTAGCCTGAATTTTTTTTAAATGCTACTCCTTATGTACCTGATATAATTAGATGTTTTGTCAAAATATTTGCAGTTGATAAAATGTGACCTTATACAACCTGTAAAAAAAATAAGCCATAAAATTTGAGCAGCCTACGTGTCTGGTGATAACTGTTTTTTTCACAAGTAATAGGTAGCTGAGAAATTTATATTTTTTAGACAAAAAGGAGCTCAAGTTTTTGTTTAAAGTGTGCAATAATCTCTATTTCAAACATTAATAACACAAAAGTAGCAAATCAATGATTCCATGTTTACTGCGCTTGCGCTTGTCAATCAATAACAAAGTAGGGTTGTACAAAATGTTAACATTTAGTAAAACCCTACTAAAAAAAATATTGATTTTTTTTTACCACATTTAATGGTGATATTTCAACAGTGAAGTCTTTACTATGTACGCACCCTTAAATATTATTCCTTATTTTTTTACAGATTGTATACAATCGTTATAAGTATTTTAAAATAATGTTTCAAGGGACGTAAATTATGTATATGTAGTAGTAATCTAATAATATAATTTTATTAGGTTAGTAGGTTACGATAAAATTAAGTTAACAATGTAAAAAAGATTTCTTATATTTTTACCAATACTAAATTAGATACCTTAAAAGCTTCAGAAAATCAGAACATTTTTTACAACTTTTATATTCAAAGAATAAATTACAATCTCAATCAATAGTAAGTGCAGTAGTAGATTAAGGCAATACTCAACAATTGTAGCGATGACTAAATTTGTATGATGGTATTGGGTCCAGTAGGTAAGTATATAGGCTATTATTTACTTAAATTTATTATTGTCTTAAGTGAAATAACTTACGGTAACTTATAAAAAAAGCATAGATTTAAGAGCCCAGCCAAGCACTTTAGATAACTAATACATACTTCAAAGTTTTAATTCTTTCAAACCAATAAGCCGAGTTTAATTAAAGTTTCTATGCTCAAGGGAAATAAAGAGTACTTGACAGTGAAAGGAAATCATTACATTGAAATATTAATATTAATAAAACTATTATTGTTATTATTAAAAGCATGTAAGCATAGAAAGTTTAAATAAAATTGGCTAATAGGTTTGAAAGAATTAGAGCTTTAACGTTTGTATGGGGTTTTGAAATGTGAAATTACTCCTAACGCACACATAAAATACAATCATATAATACCATATAAAATAATGGAAATATCAATTTCGGTCGTAGGGCTTGATTCTAATTTTGGTCCAAGATCGTCATAGCAGAGCCAGTTATCGTTGTCACTTAAAATATGGCATTTATAATGTCCCATGATGTTAACATCTGTTTTGCCAACAAATTCAATGACCCCTAGTAATTGGTAAATATTGCCTTTAATCAATAATGCTTTTGGTACATTTTTTAAATTTTCTTTAATTGTTGAATCACTTGGGTCAGAACCCGTCATTTCAAATGTTATTATCTGTTTTAAATCATACATGGATTCAGCTTTGCCTTTGCAATTATTACACTCTGATAATGTTTTTTGTATGGTTTCTACGGTTATACTCTCTTTATACTCTCTTTTAGTTCTTATTCGAACACAATCGTTTAACGAATTATTTCAATACCTACTTCAATTATTTTTGACAACAATCGCCCACCGTTACGACAAATTGCAGCTAGCAGCCTTTATTATGTAAGAGTATTCCATAGTATCGAGTGTGCGTTTTGTTAACTATCGGCGTATTCATTCGATCACGTTAACGAAAACGAAAATTATATTACCTAACTTTAATTCTTCTTGTATGTCGCCAGAAGGCGCTGCTTCAATGCCATACCAATTCTCGTTTTTCTACCCTAGTTACAATTTACTTTCGACGAACTATCGAATAATTTTGGTTCTTATTCGAACACAATCGTTTAACAAATTATTTCAATACCTACTTCAATTGTTTTTGACAACAATCGCCCATCGTTACAACAAATTGCAGTTAGAGCCTTTATTATGTAGGAGTATTCCAGAGTATCGAGTGTGAGTTTTGTTAACTATCGGTGTATTCGGGTCATTTCGCGAAACATGTAAAAAAACTATTTCTAGTTGATTAGAAATTCTATCTCATTTTTCAGTTACTTTTTTTGTTTAAGCGAGGTTTTAAACATAATTTAACGTAAGGTGACACAGTTACGAACCTTGTGTTCTAAAAACTCATTTTCTAATTTAATTAAAACTGAGTAAAACATCATTACCATCTAACGAAAATATATGTGCACAAAACTTTCAAAATATATATTTCAATAATTATGATCGCCAAACCCGATTTTTTCAAACGTTTAGTAATCTGTATTTTACCGTAAACAACATAATAAATAGCGTTTATAATTCAGAACAGCATAATAGTCAAAACGAAATTTCAAAAGTTTGTAACAGAAATTCGTCATTACCATCGCGCTAACGTCAAATTTACTTTCTTGAAAGATCTACGTGATGTATCTTACTGTCCCCGTGCACACCACTCTCCTCAGTCGCTTGCACGAAATGTACCACACCGCACGTCACGGTGAGTGCTCTTTAAATACTTTTTTTGTTACAAATCATATGTCTAGGAAATGGTTGTCACGTATTTCCATCATTACCGGTAAATACGTTTTCTAGGTAATTATAAATTAAGTATAATTGTTAGCATAAGAACTTATTGTGACTCCCAGGACAAATTCTCAAAAAGGCGGTCAAAAAATAGTAGCGCTAAGAATTCACGATTTGTTCAAAAAAAACACTACGTTTGTCATTACCATCATCATCATTACCGTTTGATTTGTGTTGGTGGTAATGACGTTATGTTAATGGGAATGATGAATTCAAAGTTTCAAAATTTCTTATTAGTAGCAATTTGTTCTATTTTACTTAAAACGTTGTTTGCTTTCATGCTTTAAAATAACCGAAATACCAGCTGGAAGTTGAATGGGTTTTTTTGTGCGTTATCTTTATTTTAATTTGCTAAAAATATTAAATTATCCGTGCTTGTCTGGATTATAATATTATAATAGCCAGCTTTTCTTGTCAGCATTCGTAAGTGGTGTATCGATAATCTCGATCGCCAGTGCATCAAAAAAGGCGATTGGCCAGCATCCTGACACTTCCTTTGCATAATTAACAACAAGGTCGCTCTATTTGCTAAAAGTGGACATTGATCCAAACCATGGCTTGGATAGGATATGATGATCTTTAACCACCTTTTGGGGAATAATGGTCGTGGGTTTATGCATACATACTCTAAACATATTTTAACTTTAAAAATACATCATACAAAATAATATTTTATTTCAGGTAGTTGCCGTTTTCAAAAATGAAACTTCAATATTACATAGTACTACATATTGAAACTATTCATCATCAGCTCATTTACGTCCCCACTGCTGGGGCACGAGCCTTCCCTATGGATGGATAGGGAGAACGGGCCATAAACCACCACGCGGGCCCAGTGCGGATTGGTGGTTGTTAACGACTGCTAATGCAGCCGGGACCAACGGCTTAACGTGCCTTACGAAGCACGGAGGAGCTCGAGATAATAATTGTTGGTCACCCATCCGATGACCGGCCTTTGCGAATGTTGTTTAACCTCAGCACTCGCAGACCGGGCGCGTTAACCACTGCGCCATCGAGCTCCACCTACTTACTATTGAAACTATTAGATATGTGAAAAAAGACAGTGCTGAAAAAAATTCCACGAAGGGAATTCGCACCCCATGACATGCCAGGTCAGGTGCACTACCACACTATTTGCGTAAAATTATATGTTTATGTAATCATAAATATAGCTTGCCTAATTCTTAACTGATCTTTCAATATTTGTAAAAATATTTAGATCGGATGTTGATGACGTAGTTGTCGACATTGAATAGGGCTTACAGAGTAATGGCTGATTTACACGTTTTAAGTTGTTAAGTAGGTAACTAAATTTAAACTGAATTTTATGTGGCTTATATTTAAGTATATGTCCATACGTATTTAAGTAATTAGTTTGCTTAGTTCACTCAAGCTGGACGATCAACCACGTAATGAAGTCGTAAATTCTGTGCTAAATTTGTTATGAAGTCAAAGATGAAATAATTAGGGAAATAACCATACCCAAAAAACTGGGTGAGAAATTGAATAAATAGAATAGATCAGTATGGCCAAGGATCAAGTGCCACTTTGTTCGAGGAGCTAGCGAATGACGATTTAATAACAAGTATATTTTAATGCGTCACGCATGGCAGAAGACTCTTTTATTTACTTGTTATCTAAAGTGGAAAACGAAATACAGAAAAAAGATACTGTAATGCGATGTTCATTACATGCAAAATTAAAATTACATATTACTATATATTTTCTCAATACTGGCAATAGTTTTCGCAGTCTATCTCATTTTTGTAGAGTTTCTAAATCGAGTAAATATGTTAAATACAATAATCAATAATTTAATACGAACAATAAAATTGAACCCGAGCGCGTCGCTCACTACACTTCTGCATTTAACTAATATTGTGCCAGTCCAAACGTGTCAAGTGACAAGCCCCGCCCACCAACTTAACCGAAAAATAGACAAAATTCTAAATATCTTGTTTAGTTGTTAGCTAAATTTTAACTTGCAACTTGCTACTAAATTCTGTGTTTACATGCAATTAATCACTTAAAGTTAAGTTAAAATTTAGTTACCTACTTAACAACTTAATACGTGCCATAAGAGTAGATTAATTTCGGCGAGTTGGATTGAGCCATGATAGCATAGTTAAATTAAAGACCGAGATTGTGTTTGTTACGAGATTTGTTGAATTTTAATTTTTGTGTTATTAAACTTTACAAATTTATAAGTAAGTGTTTTATTTACAAGTTAGCAACTACTTATATATGAAAAAAATACATAGGTATGTCTTCTAAAATAGGTATCAGGTACTTAATTATTATTTTTGCCGTAAAACTCGTCATTACCAAGCATTCCTAATCATTACCATCCTCAAAAAATCATTGCCATTAGCCTAACGTCATTACCATTTCTCTTATTATATTTTGAGATCAAATATTATCTAAATTCTTGATTAAAAAAGAGTGCCTTTGTTAAGCAGATCTTACTTAATAGTACTTCTTTCGAAATTTGAAACTTTGCACGCATTTCAGATTAATTTACAAAAAGGCTTCAAAATAAATCAGAAAAAATCCAAAACGCGAATCCACCCATTCATTCGATCACGTTAACGAAAACGAAAATTTGTAGGAGCAAAATTTTAACTCTTCTCGTATGTCGCCAGGAGGCGCTGCTGCTTGCGTGTATTTGACAGTACAGCAATTTCTACTTCTCTCGAAATAATGATCCTATTTCCAAGCATGTTTAGGAAAAAAAATAAGGTGTCCTGCCTAAAGTAATTTTAATCATGGTCACTTTACGTCGATTACAATGGAGAACATAATTATGTAATTTTCTCTAAAACTATTGAAGTACTGGTGTTAATTGGTAAATGAGGCATTTGGCATGACTAAATAACTTAGAATCTCTGTTCAATTTATATTTTCATACAAGATTCACGATGATTTTAGAAGTTTAGATCGTGGTCCCTCAATTCACCCATTGTCAAAAAAATAATTGCTTATATCTTCGTCCCAATTATCGTTGTTAGTTGTTTTATGTATTTGTTGCTGTCACATATGTCGTCACATTGGTTTGGAATGGTCATCTTTTCGGTACATTCATGCGATTACGCAGAAAAGACGATTTTTGACATTTTAACCTCAAAAACCATGTAGATTGAGGGCCCACCGAAATTGATCCATCCTTCTTCCAGGAATCCGGTACAATGAATTTAAAAACTAAAATAAGGTTTCATATCTCCGTCACAATAGCTCCAGGTAGGCAAATCAGCATTCTGTGAGGTGGGCCCTCAGTTCACATGTTCACAATTTTGAAGAAGATATCTTCAACCGATTGAGCTGTTTTGTATATGTTCAGTTTGGACAAAGACATTTTTAACTACCTACAATATTAAATCTCTTTGAGTTTGGATGGATGACAATGCATGGTTAAGAGACTATGTTACAACGCGGTCAAAAGAATTTTAAAAGAAGCAATTTGGGTCACCACGCCACCATGAATAGGCTTCCTAGACAATATAATATTCTTTGTAAGAACAAGGAATATTCCGGGGATATTTTTGCTGACACAGTACACAAATTTAAACACGAAGTATCGAAGTGTCTCACAACTGGGTCTTCTTAGTTTCTTCTGTTTGTTTAAAATTTTATAGATATATTAAGTTAAGGTTTTAAAATTATTTAAATAATATAAAAATATTGTAAGCCCACATTTGCATGCCGTGGCAGCCTTTAAGTAAGACAGCACTTAGATTAAGACTTTTTTCCAATGATTCTTTTTATGTAATTTTTGTTGGTGTATGTTTTGTTGGTTGTCCTTAATAAATAAAATAAATAAATAAAATAAAATAAATAAAATAAAAGTTAAAATCTAACTACTTTTCAATTATAATAAACACTTTAAAAAAATACAATGGATTTTGTGGACTTTAAGAAATTGTGTGACGTCATTCTAAATCCAACATGGCGGCACCGGGCACACACAAGATGGCTGACTAATTATATTTATTGCATTCCCACAATAAGGGTATCAGAAAGGGCTTGCTAACTCAAGTGACGTCACTCTAAATCCAATATGGCGGACTAAGTGTTTAATGCTTGCCTACAATATGATTTAATAACTTGATGTGATTGATTTTAACTGTTAAATTTTTTTATCTAAGTAAATACGAGTAGGTACTTAAATATTTTAATTTTAAAGTTAATATTGTCACATAACCGTTGTGGAGATCCTTGGGGAGGCCTTTGTCCAGCAGTGGACGTCTTTTGGCGAAGAAGATGATGATGATACTAGTTCTACGTAAATGGGCAGTAGGAGTTAAATAAGAAACTTAACTATATCTTTGTCAGTCAAGGCCAAATTTTAAGTCTGTTCAAACAGATAGACACATACCTACGTGAGGATGTTTTAGGGATTTTGTTTTATTTTACCGGCTGAAAACACACCTGTAAAGTGTAAACTTCTATATTTGTAGCTATTTTAACTAATCCGTGGTTACTAATTACTATAAAGAAGTAAAGTTTGTGACTTTGTTTCAAAAATTCTTTCACTGATTGAATGATACAGTCCTTGCAGGTAATATGTGCTATTTAAATGAAACAACTTTTACGGATCTACTCGCGTTTATTTTACTTTACTTATTATTTAATGTTTATCCTGACGTTTCGAATCCTTTGCAGGGTTCGTGGTCACAGGGAGTCTCTCCCTGTGACCACGGACCCTGCGATTCGGATTCGGATTCGGATTCGATCCGTAAAAGTTGTTTCATTTAAATGTGTAGTGTTCGCGTAAACTTTAGAAAACAAAATATGTGCTATATTTTACTTTTATAACAAAAATGAAGTATTAATTTGTGTACGGAACAATACGAAATCAACGCGGACTAAGTCGCGGGTTTGCTAGTATTGGATAAGAAGATAACGACAAAATGTTGCATTAATCACATTCGTAATACGATACAAACATAAGAACGCAATTACCTTTACCGCGTTCCGGCCCGCAGGACCATATTTTGCACACGACACTTGTCACGATATAGTGTAAATCTGTTGTCGTGTTGTATAGGAGGTGCACATCGACCCAGATGACTGCATAGTGAAGATATCGACAAAGTGTTTCAACGCGATGCGCGCGTGCGGGGCCGGGCTGCAGGGCCCGTTCCAGGGCTACCACGTGGTTGGAGCCCCGGGCGTGTACCGGGTGCTGTTGCTTGGGCCGCGCGGCGCCGGCGCCACGACACAAGGCGTCGTCTTAGCAAAGCATTTCGGCCTCATTTATTGTATGATCATTTTGGTTGTTCTATGTTTTCTTAGTTAGTGATTGGTATTAGCCGGAGATGGGGGGACGACTTGATCACGCGGTATGAGGTGGCAAGGGATATAGACGAGCATAGACGCAGCAGTAGGTGAGCTTTTCCCAGATGTGGGACACAAGAAATAGTCCCAAAAAAGTGACTAGAATAATATGTTTCAATCGGCACATTGACTTTATGGGTTATTAATTTTTAAAGCATAATGATTAATTAACGACTCCTAAGCCAACAACGTCAAATAAAGAACTCCTGTTTGTCTAAATATAAGCAATCAAGACAAGAATGACTCATGAATAATATCGACGGTCCCTACGTAAAATTCCTCAAGTGGTACATAAGTAATTTTTATTTTTTTGTTTCGAAACCTTCAGGTCATCCTAAAGTTTCGTTTCATCAAAGAAACAGGGCTAAAAATGTCATAATTCTACTCTAAATCAAACCTCGACAAATTCCATAACTACAAAATCTCCAACGTAAAACTACAGCAGTGGTAGTTCTGTAATTTTACATCGAGGAGTCAAGGACGCCCTTGCGCGCCTCCCCCGCAACTGCCACTTGCGGAACAGTTGCGCTCGCTCCCTGATGGTAATGTTTTCTTTTACTGCGTAAGTACTCGTTAAATATATAGAAAGATGCCACGAAAGAGTAACATTATGGATTACTCCCAATCTGAAAATCCCGTAAGTGTTTATTACGGCTCATTATGTCCCACGTATAATTTTGTAATTGGCAGTTACAATATATATCACCATAAAACCTGCCACGTAGAAGTCGTTATGTACCACTTAAGCATTTTTAGTTAGAATGTTGCCGATGTAAAATGACGTATGTGACTAATAATACATAAAATGAATGTTTTTTTATAATATTTTTTGATTTTCCTTAAAGGGACAATAAATAAAAACTTCACGCCAAATTTCATTACTCTATATGCAGTAGAACTTGAATTAGACGCGTTTGAAACTTCAAACCGCTCTCCTGTAAAATTTGGCATTTGCAGTTATGTTATTTTACGTAGGGACCGTCGATATGATAGACCCTAGATTCCGATAGATTTTAGATTTAAAAAGGATAATCATGTTTGGTTATAGTGAATTTCAATGATCTGTACAACGAGGCGCTTGAGAGAAATGATGAAATCGGTCAAAGGCTGCGTAAGTTCGGCCCAAGTGTGTTAATGAAAGCTGAAATTGTAAAACGACGCATAATGCAGAAAGTAAGTCTACAATAATAACATTTATCAATAAAGAATATAAGAATAGATGAGCGTAAATTATTAACATCAAACAACATTATTGTTAACATTTTTATTAGTTGCAAAAGCTGCTGATGTTCTCTAACGTTAGTAAACCTAACCCCTTGTGGTATTAGAACGTGTGAGTGTTGGGTTATGATGGGATCTGAATCACTAACACATACCTACACAGGTTTGTAAGTATAAAGAATAACTGTAAGTGCGTTACAAATAAACAAAGAATAAGGTGCGAATAGTTATTCCGTGTTTTGTCTCTTTTACTCGAATTTGAAATGACGTTTACATGACAGGAACAAAACACGGAATAACTATTCGGACCTTATTCTTTGTTTATTGGTAAGGTACTTCATGTAAGAATATTATTTCTTCCATTACATTACAATAAATATTCACTACTGTTTGCTATATCTCCCTAAGCATTGAATTATCATTGTAATTATTATTTTTATTACAGGATTGTGTTGAACTCGGCTGGGTTATGAGTGGCTACCCAACCACAGGAACGGACTTTGAGAATCTCGACAACATGGAAACACCACCGAATCGGTATACCGTTCGTTCACATTATGCATTAAGAAATAAGTTTGGTAAAAAGTTAGGTTAATGACTTGTACGGATAAATATTGTATCTACGAGTATACTATAGGTGAATACCTAGTGAATGTGTCCCAGAAATTTTTTTTTGTTAACGGTATAATTGTTTAGAGCTATAAACTTTTTAAGTGAAAGTAATTTAAGTTAGCGACTGAAATTGTATCTTCTTTCTGGGGCAGAAAAAAGTCTGTTACTTTACTGAAAACAGCTAGCTTGCAGATAGCGTACCAACCTACTTAGTTTTTATAATCGTAACCGCTTGCGCGGTCTTGTGGTTAGACCACCGGTCTCAGCCCTAGAGGTCTCGGGTTCGATTCCCAGCAGCGTAGGTACAGTTTGTACCTACTCTCAGTTATAAGGCTTGTTTTAAGTCTGTCTGGCTACTACCTATTTGTTATCTTTATTTATTGAACAAAAAATTGGAACATTGAAGTTAGTATAGGATTACGAGATTATGTATCTTCCTTTCGTCCTAATATTCTCCACTACTGGGCGTATCTCTCCTATTTTCTTCCACAAGTGCGGTCTGTAAAGGTGCACCGACAATGTGGAGCACAAAGCCGCGGTCGTTGTGGATATCCTTGGGGATAAGGCCTTTGTCCAGCTATAGTGGACGTCTTTGGGTTGTAATGACGATGTTGATTCGTTACCAGCGTGATCTTCCTGAACGCGAGCTGGGACGCGTGCAAGAAGCGGCTGCTGTCGATGGGCACGGACTGGTGCACCGGCCTGCCGGCGCCGCCCGGCTCCAGCCCGCGCGTGCTGCCGCAGCCGGAGCACATGGAGGGCAACATCGACCTGGAGGTCAGGTCACGTTGTTATGAACCAACTTACCCTAAGCCGCTTCGCAGACAAAGCTACTTTGATCTCCGTGTTCGTTGTTGCGGCTACTGTTCTTTCTTCTGTGATTGCGGCAACAGGCAATTCGCAACAAGTGTTTTCAAACTGCGCAGAGTTTCGATGATCGACAATTTTTCAGTTGCTGCAACTGCCAACTGTTATTAAATTTTGACTATAGTTATGTCAAGTGCTAGTTTCCCCTACTGGCAAATACTGACTGTTCGCTATAAATTTAAACAGTTAATTTAGAATTGCGGGAACCGTAAACTGTTGCTGCAACTGGCAACGTTTAACAAAAACTTTTAAAACAGTTGATAGTTTCTTCAAGTAAAATTGCTTTCTGCGGAGGGCCTAAAGAAGTGCGCAGAGGCGGCAGACTTTTGTCCGCTTGCTTTGTTACTTTCTGTCCCTCGTGTGCGTAAGTCAAGCGTAAGTCGATGAAGTTGTAGGCGATTTATTTTGACGGGCAAGAAAGTACGCGGTCGAAAGTCCGTCGTATGCGCAATTAAAACCAGATTTTGGTTTTTAGATAAGTACTTAAGTATACTTACTAGGTATTGAGAAACAGAGTCAAAGTTTTCTTTTTTCCATCAAAAATAGATCATAAGAACAATAAGTCTGTTGGTCCGTCCGTGTACCTACCTACGTTACGAGATACTGTTTTAAGTAATCAACTTGACAGAGAATAAAGTGCGCTCGAGGTCTGTCCCTCGACTACGCCTTTCTATAGCCTACGCCACGCCTTTAAATATCCTCAATCTCATTGCATTCTTTGTTGTCCAAAGGCTGAGGTAATTCGTTTTAGTATAAAGACACATTACTAGTGGAGTCGATGTTGAATTCTATAGATACCTGAATGTAATGAAAGTGAAAAAAGATTTCTGGGGTATCACTTTCTATAAATAAGGCTGCTCGTCAACAACAATGTTGCAAATGCTTTTTTGTGTAAGGTTCGCGGCGCGAGCGACAGAACAGTTATAATTTTTATACAGTTACGAGTTTAAAATCTGCGTTTAAAAGTTATTGAACTCTCTGATTCTTTAAGTGGATATCCTGTCTAAAGGAATTCACGAAACAACACGTATATGCTAATGAAGCCGAATTGTTATGATCAATAACCTAAACAGTTACGATACAAAATCTACGCACAAGTACAACACGGCAGCGTGTCTGGCCAAGTTAAAAAAAAGCTGGCCTCGAGGACACGCTGCATTTTACATGACCCCAACTACTTGTCGGCACTTTTTGCAACCAACACAACCTTTTGTTCCGGTAGAGCTGAAGTCTTGAATAATTATGACCTTAGTGGGGCCTATTTTTTGCCACTGGGTACGAAACAGGACAAAACCGGTTGTCGTGGAGATCCTTGGGGGAAGCCTTTGTGCAGTGGACGTCTTTCAGCTGAGATGATGATGCCTATAATATTATAAACATAAAAAAACAATCAACTTTATCCTGAGGAATCAACTGTCACATTACTTACTTTTTGATCACTTGACGATGTTTTGCGGATATGAGATCTTCGCACCTTTTTTTTCATTAATATTTTGGGTTAATAACCGTAAATGTGGGTCACTTTGTTTTCACAGTTAGACTTCTACTTTTCGGAGGCGCTGGCCGAGCTGCACGCCGCGGCAGGCATCACCGCGGTCGAGATCGACGCCAACCAGCCCCTTGGTATGGCAAATAACCCTTCCTTCCGGCAAATGGTTTTGTTGCCAATTAAATGTTTGTCTATTCTATTATTTTGTTGCAAACAAAAAAAAAGAAAACATTTAAGTACGCACACAGCTGCACGAATGCAGCTCCCACAGTCTTATATTTGAAGGGCAGTTTTGGTTATCTTTTGTGGTTTTGTTTGGATAGTCTGATCTCAGACCAAATAAAAACTTTTTATTTGGTCTGAGAGTCTGATGTGCAGCTGTCAGTAGTATAAAGCGCTAAGCCAGATGTTCGAAGGTTCTGGTTCGATTCAGGTAAACTCAATCTCAATACAATTCCAATGCGATTAAAATGTATCGATATTGGGATAAGTTTCGCAATTTCGGAACACCCCATCTCGATAATTATTTGTTCACTCAATTTCCACGCAATTTAATTCCAATGTAGCGCTATTATCGCTTTTAAGAGGGCCATTTGAATTTTTTAGATTTGGGATTGGAATTGTATTGAGATTGAGTTTGCGTCAAGAGTAGCCTACCAAGTCAGGCAGTGTTTCGGACTTTTCGATACATAGTCCGGGTTTGATGCGAGTGTTAGGCTAATATTTGTTTTCTGTTTTAGATAACGTGCAAGTGAAACTTCAGGCGGCGATCATAGCCGCGCCCGCATTTGACATAGAGAGCTGCTTCAAATTGCGGAATGTGCGCGCCGATTAGGATTATCTTAGTACATAAATACTAATTAGTTATGTTTCTGTTCTATGAAAATTTGATACTGGTAATAAAAGAAAATAAACGAGTTTCATAAAAAACATTTTTTTTATTATGTACTCCTCCGTACTTCAATTGAAATAATTAAATTACTACATAATTATTAATTAGTTTGCTAATTATGAACTAACAATTCTGCAGTCTCATTACATACATACAATATAGAACACTGAGGTAGCCTCCAGAGTGAATTGAGACTATATCGATTCATTAAAGTCTAAAACATACCAGTCATCTCGAGGAAGACATATGAATCGATTTACAAGCAGTCATGGAAACAGGCCCTCACAATTCACACTTGAAACTATTGCTTTACTAAAATAAAAATGCATCAATTTATACAATAGCCACTGGCGCACATCCACCATAGCAGTACACGCATGCGCGCGCGGCGGCAGGAACTCGATCAGATCTCGACTCTGCATGGCGACGCCAACGATCGCCGCACACGCCCACTCGCACGAGCCCATTCACACAATAAATATACACAACACGAGCTAAAACACTTCGTATCCGTGTTCCGTTACCGGGTGTGCGCACAGCGGGAAAATTCGCTGCGCGCACACTCGGTAGTGACCCTGCAGGAGATCACATTGGCTACAATCACGCGGTCGTTACAGTCTGTTTGGTTACAACTCGTCCTTGAAGTCGTCGTCGTCGCCGCCGGGCCCGGGCGGGGGCACGCCGCCCTGGCCTTGGTACAGCTTGGCGATGATGGGCTGCACTACGTCTTCCAGCGACTTCTTCTGCTTCTTGTATTCTTCAGCGTCCGTGTCTTGGTTGTCCTCGAGCCACTTGATCGCGGCGTCGATGGCCTCCTCCATCTTTGTCTTTTCCTCTTCACTGAGCTGTTAACAAAGAAAGAAATAATGTAAGTGATGCAATTAAAATGGAAGTGGTAGAATAACTTGTTCTGTTTAGTATTAGTTTTTTGGTTTTAAGTAAAAAAAGTATACCAACCTTAGCACCCAGTTTCTCCTTGTCTTGAAGCTGGTTCTTGATCGAGTACGCGTAGCTCTCGAGCTCGTTTCTGGACTCGACGCGCTCCTTTAGTTTCTTGTCGTCGTCGGCGAACTTCTCCGCGTCCTTAATCATCCTCTCGATGTCCTCGGGTGTTAGCCTGTTCTGGTCGTTAGTAATGACGATCTTCTCCCGATTGCCTGTTCCTTTGTCTTCAGCAGACACTTGGAGGATACCGTTGGCATCAATTTCGAAGGTGACTTCGATCTGAGGAATACCTCTTGGTGCTGGTGGAATACCAGTAAGATCGAATTTGCCAAGCAAGTGGTTGTCCTTGGTCATTGGGCGCTCTCCCTCGTAAACCTGGATCGTGACGGTGTGCTGGTTGTCACTAGCAGTAGAGAAGATCTGAGACTTCTTGGTAGGAATGACAGTGTTTCTTGGGATAAGCTTGGTCATGACGCCTCCAACTGTTTCGATACCCATGGTAAGAGGATTGACATCAAGAAGTACAATGGCATCAGTGTCCTGTTCACCACTGAGGACTCCAGCCTGAACGGCGGCACCGTAAGCGACGGCTTCATCAGGGTTGATGCCTCGGGAAGGCTCCTTGCCGTTGAAGAACTCCTTCACCAATTGTTGAACTTTAGGAATACGGGTTGAACCACCAACCAGTACAATCTCATCAACATCCTTTTTGTTCATGTCAGCGTCTTCAAGTACTTTCTGTACAGGCTTCAAAGTAGATCTGAAAAGGTCCATGTTCAACTCTTCGAATTTAGCCCTGGTGAGGGTCTCGGAAAAGTCTTCACCTTCGAAGAAGGATTCAATCTCAATCTTGACCTGGTGACTGGATGACAGAGCTCTCTTCGCCTTCTCGACTTCACGACGCAGTTTCTGCACGGCACGGTTGTCCTTTCTGATATCCTTGCCCTTTTTCTTCTTGTAGAGCTTGATGAAGTGCTCCATCACCCTTTGGTCGAAGTCCTCACCACCCAAGTGAGTGTCACCGTTGGTAGCCACTACTTCGAAGACGCCATTGTCGATGGTGAGCAGAGACACATCAAAAGTACCACCACCCAAGTCAAATACAAGCACATTCTTTTCGCCATCTTTCTTGTCAAGACCATAAGCGATAGCGGCGGCGGTAGGCTCATTGATGATTCTCATGACATTGAGGCCAGCAATGACACCAGCATCCTTGGTAGCCTGACGCTGAGCATCGTTGAAGTAAGCAGGGACAGTGACAACAGCATGAGTGACTTTCTTTCCCAAATAGGCTTCAGCGGTTTCCTTCATCTTTGTCAACACCATAGCTGAGATTTCTTCAGGGGCGAAGATCTTGTCTCCCTGAGCAGTCATGACAGATACATGAGGTTTGCTGTTCTTTTCAACAACCTTGAAGGGGAAGAATTTAACATCATGTTGTACAGTATGATCACTCCATTCACGACCAATAAGACGCTTGGCATCAAATACTGTGTTTTCAGGGTTGGTGGTCAGCTGGTTCTTGGCAGCATCTCCAATGAGACGTTCCCCGTCAGCAGTGAAAGCCACATATGATGGTGTAATACGGTTGCCCTGGTCATTGGCAATGATTTCAACACGGCCATTCTTGTACACACCCACACTGTGACAAAAAAATACATTTGGTTAATTATTCATATACAAACTGAGTTTTAAAATGATACTTATAAGTTTTTTACTATCAGTTTTAACATTATATTTTTGATGAATATCACTTTAATAAGAAGTTAAATTATTTAAAAAGTTTAATGGTTTTAGGCACAGTTTTTAACTAAATAGATAATAAATTAATAGATCACACTCATATCACATTATAGCGGCCCCAGTGTTCAACCCAGTACACGGTTTGACACCAGTTGTCAGTGCCAAAAAATAATATAGAAATTATAAATATGGTTTATATAATTATAACAATATCATGTCGCAAAGTTGGTAGTTCATCTGACCCGTTCAGGGTTCGGGTACAGGGACGGGTTCGAATCTAGCTCATGGATTTTTTTAAACACTTTTTCAAAATACAGAATTTCTTTTAAATTTTTCTGGACGACAGCTAGGAAACAGATGCAATTGTTGCTAAAAGAAGAAGTGTTGATTCCTGGTTCCTGTTGAACTACCTACCCTACTAAATATTCAATAAATTTGCCAAAATTTTTTTATTTAAATAAGTAATAAATTTAGACTAATTTCTTTTAAATTTTTCTGGATGACAGCTAGGAAACAGATGGTCGGTATTCAATTGTTGCTAAAAGAAGAAGTGTTGATTTCTGGTTCCTGTTGAACTACCTACCATACTAAATATTCAATAAATTTGCCAAAAATTTTTTATTTAAATAAGTAATAAATTTAGACTAATTTCTTTCAAATTTTTCTGGATGACAGCTAGGAAACAGATGGTCTGTATTCAATTGTTGCTAAAAGAAGAAGTGTTGATTCCTGGTTCCTGTTGAACTACCTACCCTACTAAATATTCAATAAATTTGCCAAAAATTTTTTATTTAAATAAGTAATCAATTTAGACTTTAAACTTTGACCGCCACTTAACTATACATTAAAAAAACATCATATAAATTTAAATATTACATTTGAAACTCAAAATTTTACTTTATTATAAATTAAAATGAATCTAAGAAGTCTGAAAATAAGGTGAATGACTGCAGATTCCGCGCACTCACCAGGAGTATGTGGTTCCCAAGTCGATACCGATTACGGTACCGATGTCTTTATCCTTCTCCTTCTTGTCGTCGGCGCACACCGCCGCGACCACGCAGGCCAGCGCTAGCAAACTCCACCGCATCTTCAGCTCCAGTTAAACTCCAACTAAAACAAACCAAACTACATTAAGTCTAAAGAACAAACTCAAAAAACAAACACTATAAACCTTGGCAGCGCACCAGAATGTTTCATGAACAATTCAAGTTCAATGAAACCTACGAGACACGTAATCAGATGTGGGACACGTCATTCATAGTTACTACCGGCGAGTCGGGCAACTGAATTTGTGACCTGCTTGAGCTGTAGAGAGGGAATTCTGAATGGTGAGCGCGTCGTAACGGCGATGTGCAGGGTAACGGTTCTTTCAGAACAGAAACGCCTCGAGATATGGGGCACGGTACCGTGTCGCCGGCCCACTCTATGTCGAAAAATTTCGGTGACGTGCCCACTTTTTTTTTGTAATGAATTCTATTAAATTAAAATGAGATTACCTAGGAAAAACGCTTTACAAAATCGATTAAACTTATGAAATTGAAAACCCTTATTCATTTTTTATTGAATGCAGACAATAAAAAGGTTAGAAACCAGTTCGCGAGATCCTAATAATAGATTAATTCAATACAATCTTGAATAATTACACTTACCAAATAATACAATGATGAATGAAAACTCTTATCCAGAAAAATATAATTCACAGCCACGTTATAAGCACTTCGAAAGAACACTTGCACGAATTCACAATGTACGCTGATCTATTTTTTTCGATTTTCCGTGAAGAACTGACGTTTCACACGCCGCCGCTCCTATTATTTAGCGCTAGTGTTGATCGTGGGCAATCGTGATTGGTTGTCAGATTGCTGACGTAATTTTGTCTTCTTTGTGATTGGGCCAAGTGTGCCTATTTGTCGCTTTCCTATTGGCACACGTTTTTAAGTGGCACAAAACGGGGCATCAATGTTCGCGGTAAATTACGAAATTGTGAAAAAAAGATAAAAACTTTGCGTAATTATTTGATTTTAAGAAAAATACAAAATAAAGTGGTGAATCAACAAAACTTTTTTATGTTATTCCTATATTTCTTTTAGTCTATCAAGTAATCAATTTTTTGTTAAGGCTGCATCGATTTTTCACGATGTTTCTCGATGGTTATTAGAAAGATTTAGGAGAAAAAAACTACTTCTTCAAAACTAATCAAAACACTAATCAAGGTGGATCTTTGTTAGTATAACTGCTGTTAAAAAGATTAGAATTTTTGAAAAGCCAGGAATAACTTAGAATGTGCAATAACATGGGAATAACTGAGACAACATAGGCCCATACATATTTTTCGTTTTCATTTTATTCAGATCTGTCCATGCATTACAAAGTTCTATTACACCGAAATACATAGAGCATTAAACGCTCTAAGGTTATACTGCTTTGATGTGTTACTTGGGGGTATCTACGAGTAATTCTTGTGTTGTTGACAAAGTGTTTATACTACTGCTGTTTACACTTACTGCAAAAATTGTGTCCAATCAATTGACGAATAAGACCAAAAATCAAACCAAACAGATATAAAAAAATTATAAAGTTTCGTTTCGCACTCACACCTTGCTAAGGAATCAAAGTAGTTACCAAGCTACGCAACTTTAATAAAAATGTGATCATTCCTTAGCGTCTCGGTGGCCCATTGGCATAACGCTCAGTCCGATATCAGGATATCAAGTCAGGCAGTTGAGATTTTTTGAAATCCCACCATGTTTCATACAATATACGTACACACATAAGCCAATACATGTCAATTATAGTCAACGTGGGGTAGACCGAGTACCTATAAGATAATTACTTTGTAATAAAGATAAATTAGTCAATAACGAAACGGTTAGTGGTTCGTTGTTGCTATGCGTTTATTTTTTATACATCACATGTACTTAAACTTATACCATCTTACATTTTGAAATGTAACCTTTCAAATCAAAATGTATAGTTATTTTATTGACACCATTAAGGACTTAATAGAAATAATTCCAACTTTTGCTATTCATTATTGAACTTTTAATTCAGCGTAAAGAAACATGATGAGATTTTTCCTACTATCGTAGAATTTAATGACTTGTATGTTATACCTAGCACCTTTTATTTTTTTTTTTTTTTTTATATTTACGGGTAAGCACAGTGCCTTGATCTCACCTGATGTTAAGTGATGATAACGCCAATGATGGAAGCGCACTTCACCCGGGATCCTCAACTAGTGAGGCACTGGCTATCTTATCTCTAGCTGCCGGAACAAACATTGTTATTATGGCGACATATTTAGATAAGATGGTGGTAGCTAGACAGGCGGACAAACAAGTCCTACCACCAACCAAACCGAGTACACAAAGATGTACCCCCGCTGGGAATCGAACCCGGGACCTCTGGGTCTAAACCGGTGGTCTTAACCACTAGACCACAGAGGCGGTTACAATATCTATCTACGCACCAGTTATGTGTCAGTCGCTTGAATTTTATTATTCGAACAAAAAACAATTTCTTTCTTTCTCAAATGTTTCATCAGGATGTAAACCGTAAAGTACAACCTTACGGTCGTAAATATAACAAAACTTATTGGAGAAATTATCCGAAATGTATAGAAATTTTCAGAAATATGTAGTAGGTAACTTATAATAGAAACGTGTAGAAACTTCCAGAAATGTGTAGTAACTTATTTATAATAGAAACGTGTAGAAGCTTACTAGAAAGATCAAACCGATCATAGAAAAGTCCAAAGACGTCTTCGAAAATTCCAGAAACTCGTAGAATGTTCTAATGACACCACCCGAATCTCGCTATCATAGCTTTTATTTTTAGCACCATTAAAAGAGGACATGTGCGAGTAGCTTGACGGCGCAGTTATAACGCCCGGTCTGATTGCTCAGGTTGAGCGAACTTTCGCAAAGGCCGGTCATCGGATAGGTGACCAAAAATTTATCGTCTTGAGCTCCTCCGTGCTTCGGAAGGCACGTAAAGCCGTTGGTCCCGGCTGCATTAGCAGTCTTTCACAACCACCAATCCGCACTGGGCCCGCGTGTTGGTTTATGGCCCGTTCTCCCTATCCATCCATAGGGAAGGCTCGTGCCCCTGCAGTGGTGACAAATGAGCTGACGATGATGATGATGATGTGCGAGTAGGAAGGACTCGTGTCTTGAGGAATCCGTAAAAACTTAATTATGTATGTAGATAGTTTCTATAGAATTATAGATAGGTATATAAACGCAAAATTTTGTTGCAAACAAATTACAATTTGAAAAAGTTTGTGGCCAAGGTAACGTAATTTGAAGCGCACCTGACCCAGATTGTCGAGTTTGCATTCCGCACGTGGAAATTTTTGAACACATTTTATTATTCCTTAACATTTAACGATGATCTATATTTTGAAAAATAAGACAAAGTGTTAATTAATTTCTGCGAGTTGGATTGAGCCACGATAGCATAGTTTGTAGTGCACCTGACCCGGCATGTCATGGGGTGCGGGTTCGAATCCCGCTTGTGGATTTAACGATTTTTCACAACAAAAGAGTACATAATCGATCATCTATATTGTGATATTCTATGTGATAGATATATAAGAAACAATGTACACAGAGTGTCTTTGCTTATATGTAGAATGTCATTTTGCTTAGTTAGGGCCTCAGACCATAGTCTAAGGTTAGGGCAGGTAAATTTGACAGATCGAATTGCATCAGATAATTTACAGATAATTATAATTGCTTGCACACTTTGTTGTAGGTCGAGAATTTATACGATTATTATATCGAAATATTGTATGTAATATTTTACAATACTAACGTGAATTATCTCTTTCACCAACTGGATTGCATCAGCTTGTCTCGGAAGATAATAAAATAATTTGTATATAATAGCTAGCTTCTCAATCTTAGATAGCGTGAAATATGTCTAAAACAGACATTGCGAAGTAAAGATGATGATCATGATAAAGGTGGCGGTTCGCGCCGCGACAGAGACAAGCGACCGAGACAGGAAACCGCGACCGTCACTTGACGTTAGGCAATTTATACGCGACAGTCCGCGAGCGTTCATTTCAGTGATCATTTGAATAATAGTGTAAAAATTTGGTGATCATTTATCCATTTTGGGAAGCAAAAATAATATTTGTACAATATAATGCAATTATTGTGATGTATGTTTATTCATTTTGGACCATAATATAGTATATTGTAGGACCCTTTTTATACAGGCATTTAATCATTTTTTTGGAGTCATTTAATTTATTTGGTACTTAGGCTAGGGTCTAAAAAATATTTCTGATGAGCGTTTAAATTATATCCATATTATTTTAGTTTTGTGTTTGTAATAATAATATAAGAGCAAATCATCGTCTCCTTCTTCCTCCAATAGAAGTTCTACTACTTGGTTTTCCATCATGACACAAACACAACTGACTCCATCAACAAACTCTTCGATAACTGACGTCTATTCGTGAAGAGACTGAAACACCTTGTCACGGTCTCTGGTCTCGGTCTCGACCTACATACAGTACATGCAGAAGAGTCCGAGACACTTGTCGCGGTCTGCGGTCGCGGTCTTCTGTCTCGGTCGCTTGTCTCTGCCGCGGCGCGAACCGCCACCTTAAGGACTGTTTTCAATGTGTGTACACCTGTAGATGTTTCCAGAACAATGTAATGTTAAAAAAACGAAGAAGTTATTTATTTACTAGTTGTTATTTTAAACAAATCGAACACATTAGAAAGAGCTGTAGTCAATCTTATATAGGACCCACACAGAAATTGGGAAAAGAAAAAATACCGCTCAATACATTGTAGTGAAGTAATATTTACAAATACAAATAATACTTACAAAGTTAATTAGCGGCACTTACAGCATTAGTGGAAAAACATGGGTTTCATAATATTAAAACTGCTATATAACTTGATCAATAGTTTATTGTATAACCAACAACAGTAAATAATGTACTTATATTACCCCAGAGCTTGAGCACTAGCAAAAACCAAGCAGGATTTAGCACCGACTTTTCTACCCGTACCCATTAGGCACATTAATAAAAAAATATATCCAACTTTTTATGTGGCAATTCAATCAAAAAATCAACATTTGTATTCTAACGTTTACGCGAACACTACACATATTGAAATGAAACAACTTTCACGGATCTACTCGCGTTGATTTTATACTTTAGTTTTAATGAATGTTTATCCTGACGTTTCGAACCCATATGATCAAGGACTCTGGAAAAGGTTCGAAACGTCAGGATAAACATGAATGTTGTTGTTTCATTTCAAAAAATAAACAGTTAATTAAACCCAGTCAATTCTTTGCATATAATTCGAAGATTAGAAACATTTCTACACAAGTTTCAGCAATTTTTACTATGTTAAAACAAAGGTTGTGACAAAAACAATATTGTAATAAAATAACAAAACATTTTAGCAATAATTATGTAACATTTGATCTGTAAAAGAAATAATAGGTTTGCCTTACCTACACCTAAGTGTACACTAACTACACAACCTGCCAATCTTAAGGTTTTCCTGATATAATGCTTAGAATTAAGGGCGCGAAGTAAGTTATTATGCAGTCAGCTCCTGTAAAAATAAACAACATTTATAATTTTATTAGACTAGCTATATAGCCGGTATATGAACTCATATAAAAATCAAACCCTTGCCGTGCCGGCGAAGCCACAAGTGTGCGACAGATAATATGATGAGATAAACGTGCGTGTCATACGGGGGCAAATCAGAAACAATGTAATACGCCCGATCTGTTACCCTAGTTGACTAAAATGAAACTTACATTATGACTTTTTCAATACCTACTCTTTATAATTAAAGGGGGTTTTACAGTCTTAGTAAAGTTCCAAGTTCAAAAATTTAAAAAAAAAATTCTATTTTTATTTTATTTTTATAAAGACTTACATAAATTATCTAGTTAACGGAGCCTTCTTTTAGGCTTATTATAATCACCTGTTTCAGGAGGCAACGCTCTGCATAACTAAGTGGTTCGAAATTGCTGTTGGCTGTCTATGGCCTTTACAGTGTGATCGGAAATTCAGTCAGTTGGCCAGTCCTCAGTCACCGTCACTACGTCTCGCCAAAGGCCCAACTTTTTTAACTAAAGATTCGTAAAATTGAAAACCGTTATACGAAGCTTTTTTTTTAAAATACGTACGAAGTGACTTACTATTGCGAACAATGATGCAAGCAATGAGAGGCTGATACGCCGCGGAGAGTGAAGTAGAGCTGCGGCAGGTGATGAAACATTGATATACTTCATGAATAATTATTTACGGGATTATAACAGTGTCATGAGAAACTCAATGGCGCAGTGGTTAACGCGCCCGGTCTGCGAGTGCAACTTTCGCAAAGGCCAGTCATCAGATGGGTGACCAAACCTTTATTATCATGAGCTCCTCCGCGCTTCGGAAGACACGTAAAAGCTGTTGTCGGTTCCGGTTGCATTAGCAGTCATTAACAACCACCAATCCGCACCGGGCCCGCGTGGTGGTGTAAGGCCCGTTCTCCCAGCAGTGGGGCACATAAAATCAGCTGATAATTATGACGATGATGAGTTTTCTCGTTGTTCTCATACAAACAACGATATATCAATTATTTCGGCGCAGTTGCATGCGTCATGATCACTGACGTACGGATGTTCTAATGTAAGTAAGACTATGATAGATTGATAAGTGATGTCGGTGTACTGGCCTGCGCGCCGCATGCACGTGAGCGTCTCCAGCAGCGTGGCGCGCACGTCGGCGTTGTCGCCGCTGCGCGATATCATGGCGTACTCGCCCGACACCTGCCGCGACAATGGTACAATAAAAAAACGTTATAAAATGCAGCAACAAATGACTGTCCGACTTCTTGGCGGGAAAGTGAAGTCATGTCTGATGTTTTGTTTTATTTTCTAAAATTTGTGTGATGTCGAATATTAATGTGAAATAATGGTGGATTATTAAGCGTTAAGTGTTCGTGAGTGTGCATGAGCAACGTCACTTTTCAAATTCTCTCAAGAAGTCCGCCCGAGGACTTAGTAAAGCCCCACATCTTCACTGAGATACTCGAGGGGTTGGGGGGTATATCATTTCTCACTTCTCACTTCTCATTTCTCATTTCTATTATCATTCATCATCATCATCATACAGTAAAGAAATATTGTTTATTTATGTATTACTTGTAATAAAGAAAAAATACTTTGACACTGGCTAAATGAGCCAATCGCACAAAGCCATCAACTAAATGAAAAAAAAAATAATTTTCCCACTGCTGGGCAAAGGCCATCATTAAAACCAAGTCATCGCTACAATTGATGGGAATTGGATTAATCACCATGCTTGCCAAATGCGGGTTGGTGATCATAAACAAAGCCTCTATTGACCGAGCATGTTTTGTATGGGAAAGTTAAAAAAATCACGTTTTTTGACTTATGTTTTTTGGGAAAAGTTGTTCAGTTTCATGGTCTGATCAACCCACCTGCGGGATTAAAACGATCAAAAAGTAACGGTGTATAAGTAAGAAGTTATATAATATTCTGTCTAAGCTATAAGAATTGTGCTGTTATGAATGTAACTCACTACGTCATCAACGCAAAACCTATTTTTTTCTCTTCTTCTGCTATAACGTCAATTAACGCAAAATGCAATTCCTATCAGGCCATCAATTCTTTAGGCATTGCTATTATTATTATTACACAGTAAATAATCAAAACAAGACAAGCATAAATCTGTGCATTAGACATAGCGCTGTTTAGACATTGTAGACGTAGCAACAGCTAGCTAGGCAATTAGAAAGTTCAGGTATTGAAAGTTAGGTAATCTTAGTCAATTGGCGTAATAAATGTCGCAGCAATCGTATCTTTCATTTCAGAAACTGAAACATTTTAGTAAAGCGAAGCATCGACCAGCGAGATATTATTTACACTGCAATTAATTCATAGTAACAACACACAGGGGACATCAACATTTTTAATTGGATAAAAAGTAAGGAAATATGGGAGCGGCATATGGATCAGCAAATTGATTGATTTGTAATATGGAGATTATGTCGAAATATTTTTTTCATCTGAAAGTAATCTATGAGAGTAAATAAAATAAGAGGAGGTGACATTGATATGATTAAACTTTTACCCGCAATATCATCTAATAGCTATTTATAATATTTATTACCTGGTTGGTTTTAAGGAGAAAATACATTATCAGTTTTATCGCGCACAATTATTTTATTATCAGTTCTTATTTAAAATTCCTTTTTAATTTTAGCTATAATTTGAGATCTCACTTAAAAGAGAGGGGGATCTTAAAAAAACAAAACAAATTATAAAAGTATACTTTAAAGATATAGGATGGTACCTGGTAGATGAAGAGCGGATGGTTAGGGTACTTGTCCTTGGTTTGGCGTACGATGTCGAGATAGGGCAGCCCCGGCTTCACCATCAGGAAGTCGGCGCCCTCCGCCACGTCCCGCGCCTGAGGAGAAACAGAAATTAATAGTTCATATTGATTTTCAAGGCCAGGGACGGACAGAGGCGGTACTACGTGTGTGTTATAATAAAGAAAAAAAACTGTTAAAAAGATATTCTATTGCCAACCAATAGTAAGCCTGGATAGGCCCTTTTACTCGTACATCGTGTAAAAGGGCCTACCCGGGCTAACCATTTTCGTACGAAGTCTCGGGAACGTCAATATGCGCTTATATGTGCCAATAGCACCTTCAGGCGCTTGAAGGTAAAAAATATAGAAATATAGGTGAATAATAATATAAATATAGGTGAATAATATTAATAAAATAATATAATAAAAAATAATATAATATTTTTATTTTATTTAATATCATAATTATTAAACTATAGCCCGGCGATTTTAAGTCGAGATTCCGTCCGAGGGACGTTACAATCTCGGTCCGAAAGGGCTAGAAAACCTCTGACGGTGCTTCGTTTCACACGACTTGAGGAACCCTTTAAGTTTCTCGCCGCCCCCAAAAAAGCTCAGTGAAGCTAAAAATGCCCAGTGGCAATCAGCAAACTCTCTCGAAGTAGTCGGCATTTAGTCAGTAACAGTTCGTCTTACGATTCAGTGATCAATTATCTTACGAATCAATAGTAAATAGTTGGTTAATAGTATTAATCTAGTTCTACGGGTATAATAGTTATAGTTAAAATGTACCCATATATAGTGTGAACACTCAAGTGGTTACTTCTTACTACGGAAGTTTCATTTCGACACCAACACCCGACCTTCGTAACTTCGTAACTTGAAATGTCTTCGTCCATATTTATTTGATGCCGCGCGGCAATACTAATTTTGTATGCAGAATTCAACGTGTTAATTTGAAAAATAATAATTTAAAAAACCAATCGGATAATCGAGAATGTGAGATGGACGATTCGTAGTTTAGACTATTGGTGATTGTTTAGACAAAATCAGAGGTACAATAATTTAGATAAACTATAAGATATCAACTAAACGCCGCCACTCGTTTTCATGATTTTTGCCCAACTTTAAATAATATTGTAGAAAAAACTATAGTGTGTTATGAATTTATGGATCGGACTAATAAAATTGTAAACACGTTCCCTTTGACACTAAATATATATTTTGTTTATTTAATACGATAGTATATCAATTATAGTCAATTTAACCGTGACTGCATTTTTGTCATTTTTTGGTAGGCGCACCCTTAAGTTAGTAATGTTGTAAAAGCATATTATGTACTGACCGCGGCGCGCGCGGCGAGGCCGGCGCTGCCGGGCGGCAGCTGGTAGCACTTGCGGTCGCCCGCCATCGGCGCGCTCTTCATGGTGTCGCGGAACGGCCCGTACAGCGACGACGCGAACTTGCACGAGTACGACAGCAGCGACACCTGGCGCCACCACAGCCACATATTGTTTTTTTAAAGGTAGGTAGGTAAGATAGGTATGAAAAAGCTGCTAAAAACGGCTTTCTGAAGGGTCTCGGTAAGGGAACCGCCTTAATAAGATTAGATTTATTTCAAAAGGCTTGTGTTTGAACATCTACCAAAAATGTATTAATTCTACTACCAATAAAATTCGAAACGCTTACCCTTGTATTGTACTCACAGACAATAAACATATAAAACTCCAAGTAGTTTCAATTAAAATTAAATTTGTATTGGTATGCAACACGCGCTACCATCAAATTGTGTTGCGGCAATGTACTGTTTCCAGCCACTTATTAATTGATTATAAACATGAATCCTTAATACATAGCTTGTTTTTTACTCATTTAACTAGGCTAGCCTAACATCAAAGTCTCGTTACCTGATTGTCCAACTTGTGAGACACAAGTGCATCTTTAATTGCCTTTATCCTGTTGTCCATCATATCCGAAGGCGCTACCACGTGGGCACCTTCATAATAAACAAAAAAAAATTGGTAAAAATGCTAGAATTAATGAGTTTTTGCACATATATGGATTAAAGTGAATTTGAAGATATTCCTTTTGTATTAAACAGTTGCAGTCATATATGTATAAATTACATTCATATTTTTTTCAAGAAATTATAAGTCAAGTCATAGATTTTTTATTGGCCACGTGATCAAACTTCTTATTTTATAACTAAGCAACGGGAAAATGAGATATGCTCTAATAAACTAGTTCGTCTTTTTTTCACCGCCAACTAAGTATTCTATAGAAAGCGTCAAGTAAAAATCAACAATTATCTTAACTTGTCCTTCTTATTTATATATTGCCACCTAATTTACTGAGCCCTCCCGCCATGAAAAAAGTGTAAAGAGTTCATTAGGTTAGGTTAGGTTAGTATGGTGACCAAAAATGCGCGAGCCGAGCGAGCGGAGCGAGCGTGCCGCGGAAGCGGCCGGCGAAGCGCCAGAAACGACGTTTTTGTACGTGCGACGTTTTTTTATGACCATACCTTTTAGACATACCTACAAAGGTGACGTTTGAAATTGTTTATTCGGATTTAAAATATGTACTTAACCATACACAAATAAATACAATAATTTTCAATAAACAAATTGATTCTTAAAAATAAAGTCTTTTATTTTGTCTCCCCTCAATAGTGTTTAGGTAATATTAGTGGCCGTAATTTACTATTTGATGACAATTTTAGCAAAATTTTGACGATTAATTAATGTGGGATGAGTTACATTTTAAACATACTGAGTTAAAAAAATTAGAAGCTTAAAGAATATCTTTTTTGATGTCATATATTAATATTTTAGAAGTTTACTGCTTGAATGCATGTTACTAATTTAGATGCTAAAAAATAACCACAATGCTGAATTGTATTTAGAGTGGCTTACATAGAAGATAACTAGTGGCTAAGATAGTATCATTCAGATGCTCGTTATTTGTGGCTGACTTAGTAATTTAGAAGGCAATGTAGATTTTTAGAGGCAAATAATGCTATTAAAAAGAAGTCTGTTTAAATAGCACCCATTTTTTTCTATCTAGTTCAATGGCCTCCTTGGTGGTAAGCCGAACATACAAATAGCAAATAGGTATTTATGGAAAGTGGTAACTGCCTGCAAAACTACAAGAGATTCAAAATTTTGTGTCTTGTCATGAATATGCAATGCGATTTTACAGGCCGGCCTGGCACTTATTACACTGTTTAAGATTCTGATTTACAAACTCATACTATGCCAAACCTAAAGTAATAAACATGGTAAGAATCTCGTTAATAATTACTCTAATCACACTATGCCTTCTGATCTTACCAGCCTTCGCATACGCAAGTGCGACCTCAGCGATCCTCTTAGTGGAGGGCCCGTGGTCGATGGCCCCACCGGCGCCGAGCAGGCCGCAGTGGCCGTGCGACGTGTACGGACACAGGCACACGTCGCACGCCAGTAGCAGCTCCGGGAACTCCGCCCTGAGCCGCGGGAGAGCGCGCACCACCGGATTCGACGCTGAGTCCGCGTTGGACCCAATTTCATCCTGAAAGGAGAGATTATTATAATTTGTTGATCTGAAAATAAAAATAAAAATTAGATCACATCATCATCACCAGCTCTATTTATGAGTCCACTGCTGGCACAAGCCTTCCCTAGGGATAGAAACACCACAGGACATAGTACTTTGTTGGTACTACTAGTTATTCTGTGCCACAGGGAGAACTGGCCATAAACCACCATATTGGTTTTTACAAAATTGTTATTTAATTTGAACCACTAATAGTGTTAACACTGTAGTTAACTTTAATACTTTTTTATTGAAAATTTAGAAAATATTGTTATCTACCAAAAGTTCTAACAACAATCTAGAAAGTGGGTAATGCAAAACATTTCTTACAATTATTATTATTAGAAGTAAAATTACGTAATTAATTGCAATTTTATATAAAATCTTGTAGATTAGATCCATAAGTTGTTTTATTTAAATGAAATCTTTGTTGATAGTTACATATAGTAAAGTTAACATCAATTTAGAAATATATTTAACCTTTTCCAATGTTTCAACAATTCCAAAAATGAGGATTGATTTTAACCCTTTCTCCACCAAATCTTTGAGAGCCCGCATGAGTTGGTTGATGCCATATCTATACACATTGGGCATGCTTAGCACGGGCTGCACTGCATCATCATTTTCTCTAAAAAAAAATAAAGAATAAATTTCAAAGCAAGAAAATCTGAAATATGGATGAAATGAAGGTTTAATTTCTTTAGAAAATTAATTAGTGTTCTTGTTTTACACATCACAAATATGTAACTTACCTGTTAGTTTTAGTTATAATAGAAAATAAAGTACAGGTAAGGGCAATGTAAGGTTAAAATATTATGCATTCATATTGTTTGCATATTTTCTGAGTTTCTATTCTTTATTGCTTTATAACTGGAACAAGGTTGTTATAGTTTCCTTTAGTTTCTATAAACAATAAGGGCATCCATACTACTTCAGGCTATTGATGAAAATCCAACATTTTATCATAATTAAATTAATTTTATGTACTTACAATAAGAAGACGGGATACATAATATTATGCGGTTCTATACTAGTATTGGGCTCTTGTAACTTCCGCAAGATTGAATGAAAATAACCTCCTTGGAGGATATGTTCAGGACTCGAATACAGACTCATAGTTTTAATATAAACGGCACAAATATAACTTTAATTTTATTTATATAATTTATTTTCAACAATCTGGTTTTTAGGGTCAGATTAAGTTTTTTAATCTATTCAAAACTTCTGAGTATAGATAATCAGATTTTAATCGTTATTTAATAGCCAAGTCACGAACTGTTATGCAAAAATTATTTAGTAAAAAAAAAACTTTCTTACAAGCTGTGGTTAAAGTAACTAATCTAAAAACGCAATCGAACGATTGTTCTAACAATTTTGTATTTTTTTTAGTTTTTATCTCTTTTGATTGATTTGACGTTGACGTTCGATTGATTGTCGTAAAGAGGCAATGGGATCTAGCCCATACGTTCATGTTATCAGTATAAAAAAGAAAACCAACAAGTAAAAACAAAGGTCTTTGGAAAAAACTAAATGAAACAAAATCAATTTACAGCTTTTAAATAAAAGAAGAAGAAGTAGAAGAAGAAGCTTTCAGTACATACAAAATTTTGTGAGTGAAAACCTGTTATTCCTGATCCAGTTCCAAAAAAATAACAGTTCAGGAAACCTGTTCCAAAATAACAGCCTGTTGTGTTGTAACATAGTATAACTACCTTTACATAATAGGATACATTGTAGTAACATACGAACTCAAACGGTTTCAGTGCATGTTCCTAAAATGAAAACCATCCTTCATGCTTAACAGGTTTCGGACTGAAAGCTTGACTTTAAAAATGGAATTTTAGAAAATTTGCTAAAATACATTAATTCATTTAATTAATTATTTATTATTATACTTTTATCTGTCAAAAAATGAGCGCAACGTAATTTGTGCGTATCCGAACGAACGAATGCAACATCTGTCTGTTCTGTGCTCGGGACAAGCCTTACAGCTGCAATCTCTTTCCAACAAAGGTATGCTGCGTAAGCTAGAATAGAGAAGAGCATGTTCCGAAGCGTTATCTATTTCTAACAAAGGTAACCTCCATAAGGAAGAATAGAGAAAAGCATGTTTCGGCCTAGATTCGGGCTGGGCTGGGCCTCGATCGCGCTATTTGCCAACGTCTCAAACGTTCAAACGTTAACGATAAAGTTTTGGTTCTGTTTTGGTTTAGCCGATGTCAAAAATGGTATCGCGCAAAACTTTCCCTACGATTCAATCTATAACATAGCGTTGACGTCAATGAATTTTCCTCAAAGTTAAACGTTTAGTGCTTGCTACGTGTATTAAAAAATACTAGGTGTTAGTTTTATAATCGACTCTCGATTATGAATGTTCAAAACACCGCCACATTGTTTTCACACGCAAATTGATAGTCTTAAGCAAAATTACAAGTAGAAACTATCAAAATACTCTACAGAAATTGTTAAGAGCTAGAACTTATTATTTATTTTCATTTTTACGTTTATGTCTTTACAAAAATAAAATTTCTACTATAACTTAAGGATTAAAATAATTAATTGTCTATAATTTTTCATGCAATTAAATCACCATTAATAAAACACCAAGTACCACAAAAAAAAACTAAAGATTTGTCTGTATGAGCAAGATCCCATTGGCCTTTTTAAATGATAAATGAATGGGAGAAATCTTTATTATTGTTAAATGTAATTAATAATCTTAATTAATGGCTTCGCGTTTAGCATTTAGCCAATTTCAAGTATTTTTTATTATTAGTGGTAAGTGTTCAATTGTACGGTAGATAAAAATAAAGTCTCATAACACGTTTTATTACGGGAAGAACTTGGGTGAAACTCCTTTATTATTGTTCTGAGGAGAAATCAATCTAAAACAATGACATATTTTTTTTACTTACAAAACAATAGTGAAATTACACGGTTTTCATAGCGATCGCTTATTGCTTGATTCTCAATCGACACTGGCTAAATCATAGCAATGTAAACTAAACAAAATAAATAAAATTGAAAATAAACCCAAACAAAAACCTTACACTTAATGAAAATATCACAGCCACAGAAAGTTAATAAAGGAAGATTTGGAGACATTGCCTTTGTAAAAGAGCAAGGACTAAGCCACCCAGTGTTTGAAGCAAAGGTGTGGAATGCGAAAATGCAGTGGCGAGAACAACCTCGCTCCCTTACCCCATAGATCAGCGTTTCCCATACCGGGCCATAGCAGAGCAAAGTTTGGGAAACGCTGCCATAGATGATGAGGACTAAAATATTGAACAAAGAAATGGATTATCAAAGTCAAGTCAGTCTGCTGCAGGATATTAGATTTGTAGTGCCTCCTAAGACAATAAAACAATAATTAATTTAATAATATTAAACAATTATTTCCTTACTTCTATGATAAGTTATTATAAACTGTTGTTCCCACAGTCAAACTGAGAATATACCTATTGGTTTTATAGGACTTTACTAATGGTAAAGTATTTGTAATAATTAATTTTAATAATATAGAAATGTTATAATATGGAAGACATATGATATGCAAGAAATCTGTCTATTGGGCAAAGTCAAATGACGAGGCTGAAAACTGAGGAAGGTAACATCATTTCATCAACACCTGAAATCCTGAGAGAGATCGAGAGTTTTTATGGCCAGGCTAAAGATCCTAGAGCCAAGCTGACCCGACACTATACCGAAGATATCCCGGACGTCAGCCTGTATGAAATTAGAATGGCTCTCAAGCAGCTTAAAAACAACAAGGCGGCGAGAAAGGCTATAGGCTATATTACATCACGCTATGATTAATAGGAGTGGAGCAGCAATGAATAATGTTGCAAAAACGGGAAAATCGCTAATCAACGCGGGTGAAACCGCGGGGCATTTATTTATAAACAAATAATAATTAAACGGATGAAAAAAAACTTATAGATAAAATCCAAGTGTCATTCAACCAAAGAGTATAGTTATATTCAACATTAGAATTGAAAAGAAGACGCAACTAAGAGCATCTTTCTTTACTTTTATCCTTACGCAACCACAATGCCAATGGAAAAGTAGCTCTAGAAGAACTTTTAAAAAACGTTCATTTGACAGCGTTAAATAGGTTCCCAGCGTCACGCCTTTGGTCGTCACCGCTGTCAAAATCTACCTACCACGATACGGATTTAAATGGAAAACTTCGATCGCTCGTTAGCTCCAAACAAAAATTATTGCGCCAACGTATTTCCCAAATCATTGTCGTTAAAATATTTAGCGCGATACAAAATGTGCTGAACGTGACGTTTTTGGTCAAGGTTTGGTTTTGGTTATGTCGTTTCCAGTTTTTGTATTTTACCGCGATCGAAGCCCTGTTGTGGAACTGGAACAGTTTTTTCGTATAGGCTTAGACAACATTTCCATATTGTTATTTAATGAAACCTGTTATTTTTATCTGTTCCGATATATACGCCTCGCCTCACTCCACTCCTACTTTTATGAACGTAGTGTTAAAGTTGTTGTCTTTTGACTTCTTGGCGGGAAAGTGAAGAGTCATGTCTGCGGTTTTATTTTATTTTCTAAAATTTGTGTTATGTCGAATATTAATGTGAAATAATGGTGGATTATTAACCGTTAAGTGTTCGTGAGTGTGCATGAGTGTTGGCAAATGAAACAAAACAGTGCAACGTCACTTTTCAAATTCTCTCAAGAAGTCCGCCCGAGGACTTAGTAAAGCCCCACATCTTTACTGAGATACTCGAGGGGTTGGGTGGTATATCATTTCTCATTTCTATTATCATTCATTATCATCAAACAGAAAAGAAATATTGCTAATTTATATATTACTTGTTAGAAAAATTACTTTGACACTGGCTAAATGTGCTAATCGCACGAAGCCATCAACAAAATGAAAGAAAGAAAGAAGTTGTTGTCTTTGCTTTTGTGTTGTGACAGCTTACGAATGAAGGCTTACATTTTTCTACAGTTTTTTAATTTCGATGGCTTGTTTTTAATTTCTTCTATTTATAGTAATGTGTTTTAAGAATCTTGAAGAATGTTCACTTATTTTGCGATGTGATAGAGATATTCACAGTGAATTAGGCTTATGAAGTAATTGGTCATATTTCGGCTATCTACCTTTTTTTGTTATATTTATTTATATTTTGCCCACGTACGTTTTGAACATTTTAATGCTGTTTGGTGACTGAAAGTTGAACCATTGCTAGACCTTGAAAATATGCAGACCGAAGAAGACGGCGTTCCAGTAACGTTTAAGAAAAAAAACGATAAAGGTCAACAATCAAACGACAACATTACAGTTTCGCATGACAAAACTGATACCAAAAAAGTTGAAAAATCTGACGGAGAAGATCCAAAACCTCGTATTGTTCTAACGTTTCGTTCAGAAAAATCCGGTGCCAAGACCAGCAACATGAAAATTGTCCCAAATGACGAAAAGCACGACGAGTTCTCCCCGCGGCGGTCCAGTAGGACGCGCGGCAAGTGGGAGTGGTCTGACGACACAGACGCTTCAATATCTCCGAGAAAAGAGAAAAATTCGAGTCAATCTGTTTCAGAAAACGATGAGACTTCAGACAGCTCCCCAGCTGCGTCAAAGCGAACCCGGCGGCAAAGCAAGGATTCGTCGGACAATGCTCTGGCACATACCATAGCTAAAAAAGAAAAGTCATTACCTGATACATCGGGCCCAACACAGAGGTTGTCCCGTAGAATAAAACCTACCGCTAAAATCCTTGCAAACGAAGAGCTTAGAATTGGATTAGAATCCCAAAACAATGCTCGCTTAGGTATCCAGACCGAAAAGACTGAAGAAGGAGTGAGAACAAGAAGGTCGGCTCGGCCAACACAGCCTGAAGCTGAGGCTAGTACATCTACTGCTACTAATAAAAAGGACATGAAGATTAGTAAAATAGTTGATGAAGATGAAATTGCAGAAGACCCAAGTTTAGAGAGTAAACATGATCCAAGCACAGTGATGAAGCTGAAGCACCTTTGTGAGCTGGGGCTCAAAGCTATAAACACTGATTGTCTTGACGAGGATGCAGATACTGAAGAAATGTAAGTATTATTTTAACCTCTCAGTCACTAACCGAGCCTTAAGGTTTGGAGCGAAATTCCGTCAAACCAACGGGCAAACGGTTTGCCTGTTGGGTTGGGTTGGGGCTTAGAGCATTAAACCAACTGGAGACGCCACTGTCAGGCGTTCCCCTCTGCCAAAAGAGTATGACCGCCGATCATACTCGTTATATAAAACTAGTTTCAGCGTGTTCCAGCGTCATTTGCAAATCACGGTGCACGCGATAAGACCTGAGCAAAAAATGCCAAATTGCAGCGAGTTTTCACGTAAAAAGCGATCAGAAACATCGATTGTACAAAAGGATAACGTTACTTTTCATCTGTAACTATTATTTTGTCTTAATATTATTGAATAATGCACAAAATTTGCAAAAAACTGAAAAAATATTGTTAATCAAAAAGTGTTGCCACTAAAACGTCAAGTTGCAACTTTACGTAACTTTTAAAGTTGAACGAGCCAATATTGAATTACAATTTATATTTCACGTTCTATAAAGTTAAAACTGTATTTTTACTATAAATGCTTATTTAATTAATGATAGATCACTACTTATAAATTGTAACTTATTTTGTTTTTACAGATTTTTTTTTAACTTAATTGCATTAAAAATTCTCAATACTATGAAACTGTATGTTTATGATCGGTCTACTTCATTAATATATTATATTTACGTTTCGTCACTTATCCCGAAAATAGGAAATTTTAATTTAGTTACATTGGCCACACTGCAACAAAGTTAGAGCTGTGACAGTACAAAAACAAAATATTGATATCGACTTCATCATAATGTTTATTCTGGCTATTATAGGAAAATAATAATATAGATAAATAAATTTAAAAAAAAAACAAATTATTAGAGATCGAAACATACTTATCTCCATTTGGAGAAAAGGTAGTGGAATATAAAGCGGGCTTCGTAGTATTTTCTACTAAAAAATTAAACGCAGTACATGCATAAAGAGTTTATGTGGGGAGCCAAATGACAAAAGTTTAACATACCAAAAAAGTCGTGGTGGCCTATCGTATGCATCAAAAGAAGTTATTGATTTATGTCTCCTTTGTGAATTAAAGATCCGCTTAACTGATGACAAAAAAATAAAAAAATAAAAATAAAAAACCTATTAAATTAATACAACATTAAGCATCAAAATAATAGTTAATTTCTGACAGAAATAACAACACCTACACCATAGAATTTACTTAAAACTATAAGATTACGTTTTTTATACCAATTTTTTTTTTAAACTATATGAACACTTAGAGTAGCTTTGATGCATTAAAGAACTTTGCATCATTCAAAGATTTAACCTCAGAAAGCAGTTTAAACCTTGACAGCTTTAGGTATATTTCGCTGTTTGTTTGTATGATATCATTCTGGAGTTCGGTACATACCTGTATATTGATATGTTTGTTTTAGTTTAAGTCTCTTGCTTTTAAATTCAGCCTTATTTGGAAACTTATATAGAAATAAAAAAAATCTCTCGAATAATTGCATTTGGAAATCTGAAAAATTAAGACCCTACGTTACCTACAAAAAAGAATTGATCTGCTTTATGGAACCATGAAAGTACTATACATGTTGTTAAATTTTTCGGTTCCTCTTGATTAAGAGTCGGTTAGATAGGAAGCAAACTATTTTTCCATAATGAAAGAATAAGATTGCAGCTTTTCTTAAAAACAACAATTCTCCTTGGAATGGAATAAAATTATGTAGGTATATTTTGCAGATTTTGACTTATCCTAATTAATAACTGTCGATTTTAACAATAAAGAAAAGCAAAGTGTCTACCTTAATTAACCATACTGAAGAGCCTGATTTAAACAAAAAAAATCACATTAATATTCATCATCATCATCATCATCTCAGCCAAAAGGCGTCCACTGCTGGACAAAGGCCTCCCCCAAGGATCTCCAATACGACCGGTTTTGTGCAGCCCGCATCCAGCGGCTTCCCGCGACCTCTACCAGATCGTCGGTATACCTTGTTGGAGGCCTGCTGACACTGCGCTTTCCGGTACGCGGTCACCACTCGAGGACTGTTCCGCCCCAGCGGCCATCAGTACTGCGAGCAATGTGGGGCACTTGAGCTTAGCAACTTTTCGGGCTATGTCATTATTATTGGTATCGACAAATTAAATCGATAGTGTCAAGCACTATCGACGTTTACATAAAGTTGCCGTCAGACTCGTGCACGGACAGGTCATCCCTGTGTGTGAGTTTATTAGTGTGCGTCTAGTTTATGCTAGTGTTTAATAATTTTGTCGTTTGCGTGCGTAGCGACGTCTTTGAAAAATGCATCAGTGTGAAATTGTATTTGTGTGCATTACCTCGTCCCCCGCAGAAAATGACAGTCTTTTTTTATAGAAATTAGTGCGCATGGCGTCTCCATTTGGTTTAATGCTCTAAGGGTTGGGGTTTTGGAGTTGGCCCGGACCGACCACGGGTCTCAAAACTTAAATATCATCTATTTAGATCCTACTTTTGTATGATGAAGTTTAGCTATAAACAAACTAGAGTAAATTTGCTACACTCTAAACAAAACTTTAATTTCTTCATGTTTAAAATTTTTTTTTCAATTTAAAATTTTTTTTTGCCATTTTGCAAATTACGTCATCAGCACAGGTGCTATCATTTGTTTTGTTCGCGATTTGAAAGGATTCATGAAATTATTTTTGTCTTCCATTTTAAATTATGCCATTGTGAATTATTTATTTAAAGATGAGCAGCATAAATGCTGATGAATCTATATTGCAATTTTGGTGGTTCACAATTAATTTATTTTATTTGTAAGGTTTGCCAACATTTTAACACCAATTACTTATTCTCTAAAATACATTTTTTCATAAACTATAGTGCAAAAACAATAACAAGCAAACACAGCATTAGTAACATATAAAATGTGTACAAACATGATTATATACCTGACATTCAGGATAATAAGAGTGAAGATTTCTATAAATTAGTTACATTATTAAATTAATTATATTAATGTTCAAATAATTTTTAAAGCAAATTTTGTTGCAAACAAATTAAAAAACACGATAGCTCAATTGGAAGAGCACCTGACCTGGAATGTCAGAAGGGTGCAGGTTCAAATCCTGCTCGTGGAAATTTTTTCCAACATTTGTGTTTTTGTAATTTGTATGCAACAAAATTTGCATTAAAAATTATTTGAATATTTATAAATAGCTTGCTTACATGTTAACTGATCTTTAATATTTGTAAAAATATTATGATTGGATGTTAGTGACGGTAGTTGTTGACATTAAATGGGCGCCTTTGGCTTTCAAAGTAAAAAGTATTGAGTAATTTCGACGGGCTGGTTAGAACCACGATAGTTTTTGTAATTATATTAAATTAAATTAAATAAATTAAGTATGCTTTGTAAAATGAGTATAAAGTTGAAAAGGAGTAAAGTGAATTTTTGAAGTGTTTCAAGGACTTTTAAAACTTATTATGTTCATCACATAGTCTGTTGACAATGCTCTGCATGCCCAAATTTGTTCTGTAAAGCTTCAAAGAAAAAGGCTTAAAGTTCGCAATTCTAGAGTTTTCACCAAGAAGTTGAGGACAATCAATGAGACCTCTAAGGATTTTAAATAAGAAAACTTAATTGGCCACCCAACAAGATCTCTCAGGGACGAAAACTCAAAGTAAGCCAGCCTGTCCCTATATTTGAAGAGTTCATACTTTTTACCTTGATGTATGGATAGGAAAAACAAGAACCTTTTCTGGATCCTTTTCAGCCTTGCGATATGGCATTTATAATTAGGATTCCAGATACTTGAACAATATTCTAATTGACTGCATACCAAGGCAAAATATGTGTATTTCCAACCTTCTAAATTTTTTAAGTGTTTGCAATTCCGCCAAATAAAATCAAACAGTTTAAGACTTTTGGATATTACATGATCATAATGATGCGTGTATGCGAGCTTACTGTCCAATATGATACCTAAGTAACGTATGGATGAGACCTCTTCAAGAGCCATAGTGTTAATGGTGTATGAAGAACCTAGAGCGACTCGTTTTTTTGTAAATTTAATATGCTTACATTTATCAGGATTAAAGGGAAGTTTGTTTACTAGCAACCAAGTAGTTATTTGATCAAGGTCCTTCTGCAACAGTAATGAATCATTTAAGTTCCTGTTTTAAAGATTTTCAAGTCATCTGCATATAAAAGACACCTTGATTATTGAATAACTTTAGTCAAATCGTTAACAAATAATAAAGAGCAAAAAAGGGCTAAATGGGAACCCTGAGGGACTCCAGAGGGGACCAAATAAGAATTCGATTTATATCCACAGGCAACTACCTTTTGCGACCTATTAGATAGATAGGAAGAACACCAGCCCAACAGCGCACCATGCAAACCGGCAGAATGTTACTTGTATAGCATTATTGAGTGATTAACTTTATCAAATGCTTTGCTTAAGTCAGTGCAGACAGCATCTACCTACAGAGCTTCATTCAGCTCGTTAGAAATATCGGATACGTAACAGGCCAGATTAGTGACAGTTGACATTATATTTATTATCAGGCTAGGGTAGTTTTAAAATGATTAGTGAAGTAGGGACAAGTGACTCAAAAAGCTTTGAAAACCCAGACAACAAGGAGATAGGCCTATAGTTGCGCACGTCATTTGAATCTCCTGATTTAGGGATTGGTACTACATTCGCCATTTTCCAAAGCTTTGGAAAAGATCCATATAAGCTATAAGCACAGTTTCAAAGAAATAACGCAGGGATCCTATAGGGGCCTGATCCCTTTCTTGTATCCAAGTTTTTCAATGCCTTTCCTATGCAATCAACAGATAAAGAAATGTTACAAATGACGACCTCCTTGGTCGAGTGGCTTGCACACCGGTTTTCATGGTGTCGCCATCTCTGAGGTCCCGGGTTCGATCCCCGGTCGGATCAATTTAGAAATACCTGTTTTTCTAAATTGTTTCGGGTCTGGGTGTTTCCTATGTATAATATGTATGTATTTAAGTATATTATGTATGTTTATCCGTTGTCTAGTTAACCATATAACGAGTTTCTTAAGGAAGCTTTTCTTGGGGCTAGATAATTGGTGTGAGTGTGGGAAACATTTTATTTTTTTTTTTTTATTTTTTTTTTAAACACATTGCTTGTAGAAAAGTCCATTTGATAATCATTCGGCAATGAAGATCCGGCATCGTTTGTGACATAGACGGATGAAAAATACTTAGAAAAGCATTGCAAATTGCCAAAGGAGTATCAAACCTGATATTTTCTAAATGCATTTCACTAGGAATATACTTAAAACTTTTTCGCTTGTTTTTTTATAGCTCCAAAAAGCTTTCATATTTTTCTTTATGATGGATTCCTCAATTTTTCTTAAATAGTTAGTTAGAGTAACATTTCTCAATTAATAAATGACAACTAGATCTGACTTCACTGTAGTCAAACTTATCAACAGGATTGCTATACAGTTTCGCTTTCTTACGCAATTTATCTTTGTCTTTTATTAGCTTTATAAGATTTTTTGAGTATCAAGAAGGGTTACTTGTTTGAATGAACTGACAGCCTTGGGACATGCTTTTCTATTATCAAGTAGGTAAACTGAATTGTAAATTACATCAATCACACTATCGACTGAATCATCATTGTTAAGTTTAACATTCTAATCTATCCTACTTAAGTATATATAAATAACATTTATCAATAAAATAATTACCCTCATCACTACATTTTACCATACATTCGTTATACATTTATAGCTTGGCGCTGGAGGACATATTGCGTTTTGTAGGTATTGGCGCTCAAAAGGTTAAACACTAATTATTTAATGTTTACATTATTTAAAAAAACTTAAAGCTTGGATAAAAATCACACAAAGCATTTTAAGACAAAACATACATGCTGTCAACACACACACATTGCGTAAAATTCAGGCGGCTTTTTGAGTATTCTTTAGTTGAAACACTAAACATATATATAAATCTAAAGTGGCAGGTTAGAATTAAGCTTAAGGCGAAGGGTAAGGCACAGTAGCGCCACCAATTGATAATTTGACAATTACTAACGGACCGGATCTGTTTTTAAATATTGCGTACCATCCGATAACAGGAAAGCATCCATAGTATTTGTTTAATAATTGTGCACTACTTTTTGTTACGTGGTTTATTCACAAAACGGGCTATCGCATTTCACAAACAATGGCCACTTTTGGTGTTAGCGAATTAATACAAAAACAAACCTAAAAGTAGTGCACAAATATTAAATAATAGATGTTTGCCTAGTGTCGGAAGGTCCGCATTGTTTGAAAAAAAAACCAGGTTAGCAGTTATCAAATTAAATTCATTAGCAGCGCTAGTGTGCATTGCCTTTCGCCTTAAACTTTAATAATAAAAAATAAATAATCAGGAATTTTTTAGACACCCGCTACATTTCAAATGTGTAAGCTTTATAGTTCCTTAATTTTATGATTAGTCAGTCAGGCAGTAAGTCAGTTACTAATATTGCACTTTATAATAATATACAGATTTTGTTTTATCAACAGGGAAGTGGATGAAGATGTGGATGATGATGATGATGATGAAGAGGAAGAAGACGAGGAGGAGGATGAAGATGACGATGATGATTTGGAAGATGACGAAATAGAAGATGATCCAGAGGAGGTGATCAGCAAGCTGTTGGAAGCCGACGAAGACAGCAGCGAAGATTTCCTTTGCACTGTCGGGTCATCGCGAGGCAAACGCCGGCCGCGACGTTCCACTAGGCTGTGCTCTACATATGGGGGTCCGGAAGGGGACCAACCGTCTCCAGTCCCAGATGATGATCAGAAGTAAGTATTCTATCATACCCGACATCTGATGCAAAGGCTGTTATCAATTATTATTACGAAATATGAAAGTTGCTAGCTTTTAAAAAACTTTAGCCAAATGAGAGCTTAGAAAACAGGAACCTGTGTGTTCAGTTTCTTTACTTTCAATTCAGGGAACCTCACAGGAGGTCGTCACGAAGATCAGCCGCCAACTATGATATTGACCGGTAAGGATCTAATTTCGTAATCCAGGCTGAGGTTGTGGTGTCAACTGATTTGTTTGAATGTGTTTTAGAGAGTACTGCCTGCCGCTCAAGAGGAACAGGTCTCGGCGTCGGGTGGAGCAGCCCGAGGCAGAACAAGAAGATGATTGCAGGTCTGTTGTTTACTAAAGTTACTCGCTTTAAATTGTATTTTAAATAATTGACGTGATCCAAGTTATTTATGTTAAAAAAAGACAACAAACACCTCCGTCTACCTGTGACCAACCCGCCTGCTTGAATCGCCTCTGTGGTCTAGTGGTTAAGACCACCGGTTTAGACCCAGAGGTCCCGGGTTCGATTCCCAGCACATTTTTGTCTACTCGGTGTGGTTGGTGGTAGGGCTTGTTTGCCTGCCTGGCTAGCTATCACTATCTTATCTAAATATGTCGCCATAACATCAATGTTTGTAGCTTGGTTGTGTTCCGGCAGCTAGAGATAAGATAGCCAGTGCCTCAGTAGTTGAGCAATCCGGGCAAAGTTAATTTCGATTGCATGTTTTATTTATTTATTTATTAAAAACTTATACTACCATGCCCATTACAGGTTTTCTTAACCTAATGCGATAGCGTGGCCATCCTTAAAAACTAGTTACTACTCTATCTGATTTTATAAAATACACGCATATTATAATACTTATTACCTAACATAACTTATTATATATAAAGTAGATTTTGCGAGTTCACTCAAGTGACCTCTGAATACGTTCATTCAGGTCATGAACCCTGTTTATGTTGTTTTAAAATAAGAAATTATGATAATGAATTATGATGATATTTAATTTAGTGTACCGAATAGAATGGTCCTCTCCATTTAAGTATTACTGCTATGCTGACATCAGGTAATCGATAAGACAGATCTAAAGGTTGGATCTCAAAGAATGACTAATTTAATTATGTAATGTGTTATTTCTTTTAGACGTTCACGCCGCCTTGAAAGTCGTTCGGCAAAAGGCGAAGAGGTGCATTCCGAACAGGAAGACAACAACAGGTATGTTTTTCCAAAATTATGCATTGAACACGATTTAATTAAACAATAAAAACTGTGGCGATCATTAAATACTGATATTAATACTCTTTTACTGAATACTGATATTGTTTTGTCTGCCTATGGGTTCTGTACACGTAAAAAAGTATTGATTTATATTAAAGTATATATGATAGTTTTCTAGAAGTTGTTGTCACATAAATGTGCATAAGCGCTTACAAATTACGCGCTTACTTTAAATTTATTACTCGTAGCAATTGTGTAGTCAATTGTGTTTATGGTTTTAGTTAGGCCTTTACTATACTATAAATTATATTTGTGCAGGAGCACCTGTATTGTCAAGAATTTTTAAGATTAGTTCTTCTGTTGACTTGTTCTATAAGACATGACTTTTACAGGCTTGCCTTTTTAATTGTAAATTGTGAGTGAATAGAATTATTCGTCTCAAACTGTCTATTCTTAAACTAAAAGTGTGGTACCAATTTAGCGCTGTTTCGCTCGAATGTTTGTGTAAGCGAGATTTTAATATACACTTAAAATGCAATTGAAATAATATATAGTGTTAATTCCGCTAAATCACTCGTTTATAAACTTGGATGCAGTACGTGCACTGCCCTCCCGCCCGCAAAAATATGCACATACAGAAGAATCAATAGACGCAAGCGAACATGCACACCAACTTCGATACCCGACACGTGTTTCGCCCCTCCACGGAGCTATTGACTGGTCCAGAGCTGCGCACCGACTGTTCACATAATATTGTAGACTGTATGCCGCCGCTGCCCTGTACAATATTAGTGGTATTGTTTGTAGCGAGGCCGCGGGCGGGGATGAAGGGGCGGAAGCGGCGTGCCCGGACGACGAGTCGGCCATCCTGGCCACCTGCTTCTGCGAGGCGCCCAGCAACGTGCACGCCGCGCCCAGCGAGCTCACGGGTGAGCGAGACTATTGTCCGTTCCCGAAGTACCCAGATACTCTCTAAGACCCCGTAGTCACAGCCTACTGGCTGTGCCCCGGGCGCGCACTGTGGCGCACACTAACTCTCCTCTCATTCGAGCATTTAAATTGTTAAATGAGCTTCTGGTATCATCACCATTATGTGATCTGCTCGCTGACAGATGGAGGGAAGTGTGCAGAGAATGTCTGAGATATTGTGAGATGATTGATAGTGTAAGAATTAGTACTATATAATACATTATTAATATGATTATTGTTATTATTTTTTACTTTAACTTATAAATCTTTTTTTTTTTTACTTTTTTCTTTTGCTGTTGTTTCTATTGTAGTAATTACAACTTAGGAATAACTACATTTTTTGATTTTTTTTTGTATAGCATCGCGTATTGGTGTCATACTGTAATGTTGTGTTATTATTTACATAAATAAATCTTATCTTATCTAAATTGTCAATCAAGCGCTTTTTTGGAGGCGGCGAGAAACTTAAAGGGTCAAGCCGTGTGCAAGCATTGTTAGTGGTTTTGTAGAGGGAATGGCATCACGCACTAGTGCGTGTCCACGTTCCCTATTAGATTCTCCGAAGGGTTCAGATCGGATAGGGCGAAGATCAACCGCCTCTTAAGGCTAGGACTTCGGCCTGGGTTGACCGGCAGGCTGTTATCGTAAAAAACAACCAGTTGTTAGTTGTACAATTGCAACGCGACTGCTCTAGTTGCGGTTGATGATTTGGTATTACGGACACACATCGCTCAATGATCGCTCGCTTAGTGCATTTGCGATTATAATGTATGTAATAGTTTACATACATATGCAATAGTTACTAAACTATTACATATGTATGTAACACATAGTAAACAGCCTAAATACTGAGAGTTGTGCTCTTCGTACAAAGAGAAGTGAGCGCGCTTGATTTTCCC
>OY720025.1:21225490-21417526 GCA_963082485.1 Eudonia mercurella | reverse complement strand
CTTTTTTGTAAATGAAAAGATAATCATGCAAATAGACACTGTTTAGAGGTGACTGGATTTTTTGTCTATCGAGAAAATTTCATAATTCAGAATTTTAGAAACAATTGTTAATAACATTATTTTTCATAGATATAATAAACAACACAACCTTAAGTTAACTTGAAAAAAAACAACGAAAAATAATTAGAAAATTAAAAACTAAAGACCTATATAAAAGATGTTCACCAACTGTGGGTTCATGGGAACGAACGGTTCCAAGAATGCTGGCAACATTTACCCCCTTGGATTGCCAAGCTAATACGCTGGCAGAGATAGCTGCCAGTCTTTCCTGTCACTGGAGGCCTCAATAAGGCGAGCACTTCACTCTTTGACAAGCTACCTTGCCTCTGGCTCCCATGAACCCATTGTTAACATTATTTCTATCTTATAAAACATATATTTTTCTTGGCGTTGTTTGTTGCATACTTGCAGTTATAACAGTTTTTATGGTACAGTTCGAAATAATTGATATCCGGTTTTACAGTAGCAATTAAAATGGATTTAGGTTTTTAAAACAATATCGGGAATACCGGAACGGGCTAGGTTCTAATATAAATGTTTCATGATAGCCAAAACCTCGAGCACTTCCATTTAAATAAGTCACTATGTACGAGTAGAGTTCGAGTTATGTATGTCGGAGACAGGAATAAAAAGTATATAGTTAAGAAAATATAATAGAGTTCACAAATGAGTTAGCGTTACAGTAAAGTAGCGTTTGTGTTGCGCGTTAGATGACAACTAGTCCGCGTTAGCCTACGTGACTCCGCGTCACACTCAAAATTACTTATATAGCAATAATTATTGAGGTTACTTAAATCAAAATACCAATGTTCGGTTGCTAACCGTACATATTGGCAACCGCAAAAAGAACTAATAAAAAATGAGAAAGTTAACTAGATAGCATTTAAAAATTTTCAAAATTAGCGTTCTACATTAAAGCAATTGAATTAATAAAAAAATGAGTTTAAATATTAAATTTATGAGGCGTTGCATATGTTTCATTTCGAAGTGCAGTCATGCTAATGTCGTCGATGGATGTCGCTCGCGGTGGTTTCGGCGGTCCCGCTGCAGCGACACACGGCTGCGGCAGCCTGGCGACTCGTCTGCCTGCCGCAGCATTGTTCTTGTTCTTGCTACGTTTCCAAAGCACGTAGCAGCTTGCGGCGACGACGATAGCGATCAACACGACCACCAATGTGACGTATGAAATGACGTAGTGATATACGTCATGAGTTGTTACTGTCTCAGAAGCTGCTTGTTGTTCTAACTCATTTATTTTCGCTTTTAGTTTCTCATAGTCATTTGTTCCTATATGTGTGTTTATTTGAATTATTGCTGGGTTAATGAGTTGTGTAGACGTTAGATTATTTATATCGCTAACGTCTACAGATGTTATTTCCGGGTTGACATATATATTGTGTTGATAATGTTTTCGTGTGTAGAAGGTTTCTTCTCCATTCTTCACTACACATCCGCCATCGACCGTTATGATTCCGGTTGCACGAATCGACTTTGAAGTCATGTGTTGATTGCATATGACTTGTATCATACAATTTCCGCAGCATATGAATAACCACGCGTTGGGTCTCTGTAGTGGTGTCCATTTATTGTAACAATTGTTAGATGCATAAGTGCGATTCTGTGATGTTGAGTTAGTGATTGCACCTATTTCGCATGAAACTTGGTTGGTTCGCATGTTCAGCGTTGGTCTATTTAACGAACAGACGTAGGTTGCAGGCTCTAGCTTTATACAGTGTTCCAAGTCCTTGTCAGACAGTTGCATATAGGTTTCTTTTCTGACATTTACTGCGATAAATTCTGTCTTTGCTATCATTGTAAGAGTGTTGTTCGATTTTGTGATTATGGGGACTGGAAGTGTTCTATACACCGTGAACTGATTGTCACTGGTTAATGGAATGGTAATTTCTATTATAAAGTAAGACTCTACGATTCTTGATTTCACCTCAAGAAGTTTATAAACATCAGTGAGTTGATCTTGAAGGTCATCCACAGGAATAGAAAGATGTTTAGGTAGTTGTCCTGAGATGGTGTTGAGTTCCTGAAGCAGCTGACTCGGTGGTAGAAGTCTGGTGTCGACATGGCCGTGATGAATATTTGTTGCCGTGTCTAACAACATGTTTTGAATGTGACGCAGCCGGGACAATATTATTGTAGTTACTGCTGCCATTGTGTTAAAATTGTTTACATTTTCCTCTATCTCTATTTTGTGTTCCAGCCCTTGAATATAAGCTTGAGTTGCGTTTAAATGTTTTGAAATTAAATCGAATTGCCTATTCATTGCCTCTTCATTTCTGTTCTTTTGAGTATATTGTTATGAGCCTCGAGTATCGTTGTTTGCCCTTTAATCAGTGTTAGTAGATGATCCTTACTGTTATGTAATGCCTCAATGTCACGTTTATATTGTTCAGCGAAGTTATCATCTAATATTCCAAATAAACTGTTTGCAATGTAGCCTATGCCGTTTACAAGTCCTCGTTTTACCCGACTATTGATCTGGCCGTGATGAGTTTTGAGCAGATAATTGTTGTGGTCTAGTTCGGATAGTTCTTGATTAAATCCAGTTATAATAGAATTACATATCGTTTGGTATTGAAATTGATTACAACTAGTACTCAGATGATTTACTATTCCATGTACGTTATTAATGCCAAACCAATAAGACGTCATGTTGTAATAGGTCACGATTTTCCAGTTGTCATGCACAGTTTGTAAATTTCCAATTTTATCAAAATAAACTGCCCGGTTTGTTTCAAATTGCGTAATATTCACGATTTCATTCGATTGCTTCGTTGGGTGGAATAACGTCAGAAGTGTTAAGAATGTGCAAAAAATTCGTACTTGTTTTTAATTGAGTTTTAGGTTTGCGTTTGACTTTAGGTTCCGGTTTCATTGTTTGTTTTGTTACTATAGGTTCATCAATGGTGTCAGGTTCTTGTGTCTTTGTATCAACTATAGGTAATTGAATTATTTTTGTTATCGGTCGTTTCAATGAGCCAGCCTTTGTTTTTAACGTCACAACTCGAATAAGGCTATCGCTACCTGGGTGGACTTCCACCACCCTACCGAGTGCCCACTTTGTTGGAGGAAGATTATCTTCTTTTATTAAAACAATCTCCCCGACATTGACATTTTTTGTATTGTATTGTATTATATTCAGCTGTCATGTACACAAAATTAAGGTCTTATATAAATTGTTAGTAAGTTACATGAGCCCTGTAAGGGCATAGCAAAATTAGAATTCGAATAAAATTTACTTAAATCTAGGTAGGTATTACAATTATCTGAGATCGAGGGCAAAACTATTTATTATTCATTATATAAAACTATTTTATTATTCTAATATAATTTTTAAAATCTTTGTATTTTAGATATCTATTATCGAAGGGCAGTTACGAGATTGACATTTAAATAGTTATAAATTAATAATTTATTTAAGGCTTTTATCAGCAAAGAATTCTGTGATTGAATAGTAGCATTTGTTTATAAGCAAGTCTTTGAGTTTCCTGTTAAACATTATATCTTTTTCCTCGAACTTTATACTATCAGGTATTTTATTAAATATTAGTATGCAACGGTAATACGGGCTACTTTTAAACATTTCTAATTTAGGCTCTGGTATTACTAATTTAGTACTTCGGCGACTATTTTTATTAAATTCGAACAATCTTAAATGTTTTCTTACAAATCGTGTTACTTCTAGAATGTACAGAGATGGTAGGGTTAAAATCTTTTCCTTGATAAAGTGAGGTCTACAACTATTTGGCTGGCGGATGTTTACTATGATTCGTATACATTTTTTTTGCATTACGAACAGATCATGAGCTTCGGTACTCTGTCCCCAAAGAATGACTCCGTAACGCAGCCAGGAGTTAGCGTACGCGTAGTAGGCAGAGATCGCGCACTTTGAGTCTGTGTTAGTTTTTAATATACTCAAGGCATATAAAAATTGTGACAGTTTTGATCTAATTTTTTGAACGTGGTTTTTCCAATTTAGATGAGAGTCTAACGTTAGCCCTAGTAGACCGATATGGCTTACCTCTTTTATATTAAGGTCTTTTGACAAGCTATTTAAATTTATGGGTCGTTTCTGATATGGTCTAAATTGTATTAACTTTGTTTTTTTATTATTTATTACCAAATTATGTTTATCTAGCCAAATATTGTTTTGTTATTCCACTTACACCGCGTTTGTAGTTGTTGTAGGTATTCTAACGACCACCTTTTCCAGAATCCTTGCTTCATCTTTTCAATAAGTTGCCACCTATTTCTCAAGCCAATTTTCTGTGGTTGCAAGTCTTCATGCGGGAGGGATACTGTAGGGCGGCCAATGATGAAATGCGCAGGGGTGAGATAGTCTAGATCTTCGATATCTTCTGTTAACGGACAAAGAGGCCTTGAGTTCATACAAGCCTCGATTTGTGTTAATAGTGTTAGGAACTCTTCATACGTTAACTTCTGTTCCCCTAGTACGCGTTTCAGGTGATATTTCATCGACTTAACGGCTGCTTCCCAGAGACCTCCTGCGGTCGGCCAACTGGGAGCGTTAAAATGCCACTGAACCCCGAGTTCATTAGCGTTTTGCATGAAACTTGTGTTGGTAAACGTTCCTGCGTTAATCAACTGCCTCTTTAGCTCTCTATCCGCCCCGACAAAGTTGGTTCCATTGTCGGAATAGATGTGTTTTGGGCACCCTTTTCTAGCTATCATGCGTTTCAGTGCAAGTAGGAACGTAGGTGTTGAAAGATCCGAAGCCAGTTCCAAATGCACTGCCTTAGTTGCCATACACACGAATACAACAATGTAACCTTTACTAGTTTTAACCCCTCTGCCCTTATTGAGTTTGATGTCTACACAGCCTGTAAAGTCAACTCCTGTGTGATAGAAGGCCGGGGATGGTGTTGTTCGCTCGCTGGGCAAGTCTGCCATTAACTGATGATTCTTTATTGTTTTATAGCGACAGCATTTCACGCATTTTTGGAGATGCTTTTTTACTGTATTGCTACCCCCTATGATCCAGTACTGCTGCCGTAATGTAGCTAATGTCAGTCGGGCTCCACCGTGTAATGTTGTTGTGTGCGCATGGTCAATAATAAGTTGTGCGAGTTTACTGTCATTTGGGATGATAATGGGGTGTTTTGAGTTCTCCGGTAAAATTGAATTTTGTAGCCTCCGACGCGTAGAATGTCGTTTTTGTCGAAGTACGGATTTAGCTTCAAAATTCTGCTGCTTATATTTACTTTAGCCTTATCCTTTAAATCGCGTATTTCTTTTTTAAAGTGTTTCCGCTGCACATATTTTATTAATATAGCGGCAGCGTGTTGTGTTTCTGCAAGTGTCAGGTAGCCGTGTCTAGACTGTGATGCGTCACAGGCTGTGTTAACGCCGCATCGAGCACGTGCGTTTGTGATGAAACGAGACACCCAAGCCAGCGTGCGTATTGTTTTTGTAAAACAGCTGTTTCTATTTAGTAAGGTTGTAAGTATGTTATTATCGCTATTTATAGATTGAGTTGTAAGTACGGTATGAACCTTTACGTCCACCTCTGTTGTTATTTGTTGTGACTCCTTGTTGATCTCCGGGATTTCTCCGTTGCGTAGCCACTTGGGTCCTTCAAACCAAAGTGTAAACTGGTTTAGTTGTGAAGGTAACAGTCCTCGTGATGCACAGTCGGCAGGGTTCTGTTCCGATCGCACGTGTCTCCAGTACTCCGCAGGTACGACTGTTGTTATTTCCTTCACTCTGTTTGCCACATACGCCTTCCAGCGCGTGACGTTACCATTCAGCCAGCCTAGCACTACCATCGAATCCGTCCAAGCGGTCACCTTAATGTTGGGTTTGTTAAGGCACATTTTTATTTTCCCTACGACTTGAGATAATAGTTGTGCGGCACATAGTTCAAGTCTAGGCAGCGTTTGATGTTTTTGTATTGGCGCGACCTGCGTTTTTGCAGCAATTAATTGAACTTGAATATTTCCGAATTTTTCTCGAACTGTGGTATATACTACACACGCGTACGCCTTTTCCGAGGCGTCACAGAAAGCATGTAGTTCGCATCTAATCCAAGCCATCTCTTTAATTTAAATTGTTGCATGTTTGATAGCTCGTTGCGAAGGATCGCCCAATCCTTTTGAATTTCACTGGGAACAGCGTCGTCCCATTCGGTTTTGTGTTTCCATATCTGTTGAAACAATATTTTTGTTTTGATAGTTATGGGTGCTAAATAACCAAGTGGATCGAATATAGAGCAGATCTCGCTTAGAATTTGACGTTTAGTTGCTGGTGTTTTGAATTGTTTGTGTTTCAGCGTAGGTGAAAATATAAACTCATCTTGCTTGGGATTCCACGCTAATCCAAGGGTCTTTGATGTTTGAGTTTCTGTGAATGTGAAGTTGAGAGGACTCCGCATGTCCTCAGGAAGATCTTCAACTAGTTTTGGCTCGTTACTCGACCATTTCCGTAAATTGTATCCTCCACGCCGTAAGAGTAGTATCAGCTGGTTTCGAGTTTCCTTGGCGTCTTTGATGGTATCCTTCCCAAACAATGCGTCATCTACAAAGAACTGATTTAATAATACTGGTTTAGCTTCGGGGTATTTATCACCTTCATCTTCCGCTAGTTGTTTCAGTGTTCTCAATGCCAAATAGGGGGCGGCTTTTGTGCCATAAGTGACAGTACATAATTGGTATTCTTTGAGGAGCTGTGTTGGTGATTCTCTCCAGATTATTTTTTGGAGTGATTGATGATCGGGATGCACCGCGATGAAACGATACATCTTCTCTATATCAGCTGTTAAGACATATCGGTAGAGTCTCCATTGCAATAAAATACCAAAAATGTCCTTTTGTAGGTTAGGGCCTGTCTCCATTAAATCATTGAGGCTATACTTTGTCGATGTTTTATTCGAAGCGTTAAATACAACCCTTAATTTCGTTGTTACTGCCCCTGGGCGCACTATCCCATGATGCGGCAAAAAATATTCAGCGGAATTAGAATTACTGTTTGCTTGTTTCATATGTCCCATATCCTCATATTCATTAATAAAGGTCCTGTATTCCTTAGCGAAGCTAGGATATTTAGCCATTTTTCGCTCTAGTTGTTGGAATTGTGCTATCGCCTGCGGTTTAGATTTACCTAAGTTTTGTTCAAATTCAGTCTTAAGGGGAAGACGTACTTGGTATCTACCGTCGGACAAGCGGGTTGTTGTTTGAGTGTAGAGTTGCTCGCATTTATCATTTGGATCAATTTCTTCAGAGTTATAATGTACCGACTCATTTTCCAGTATTGTGCAATATCCTTTAAATTGTTAATAATAACATGGCAGTTGAACGTTTTATATTTTCCGCAAACAATCCAGCCGAGTTGTGTTTGTTGGGCGATAACTGTTGATGTGTTTGTTTTGATTAGGCCTTCTAAAAGAATTTCAGAAAAGACATCGGCTCCCAAAAGTAAATCAATGTCTTGAGATATATTAAATTGTGGGTCAGCCAACTGAATGTGTTTCAAGTGTTCAAATGCCCCTATGTTAATTGATTTGTTAGGTAATTTGTGTGTTAATGATTGCATAATCAGTGCTTCGATGTTAAACATAAAGTCATTGTGGATAGCCTGACATTGAATTTGAACTACCCCTTTACATTTACTAGACGGAGTGGCGCCGATTCCTGACACCACCGCGCTGAGTTTACTGCGTTTGAGTTGTAATCTTTGAGCTGCGTTCTCAGTGATTATAGTCACTTGAGACCCTTGATCGAGTAATGCACGTAGAGTTATAAAAGTCCCGTCATTAGTCTGCGCCTTAAGCTGTGCTGTTGCTAATAGTACTTCATTCGCGTCATCATGCGCTATGTGAGTGCTAAGGCGCTGACCGACTTTTGCGAATGAATCATGTAATCGGCTGCTATGCGCGTCTCCGCAGAATTTGCATTTTTTTATTGACGTGCATTGTTGGCCATTATGGCTGAAAAGACAGTTTTTACAAATATTGAGGCTATTGACAACCTTTAACCTCTCTTCGGGCGTTAGAGTTAAGAAATCACTACAATTATAGAGTCCGTGTTGCTGATTGCATTGAGGGCATTTTATTACTGAGTTATGGAATGCCCCCTTTGGCTTATTAAAAGTATTAGCTGGGCTCTTGTACTCGCGTTGAAAAGGCATTTTCGACTTCATAACTATTGGCGTAGAGTTTATTTTCGAGGACTTATTTTGATTTTCATATGTACTGCGATTGCGGTTGGAGTTTACGCTCGACTCAAGCGACATAAACTTATTTTCAATGAATTTTAAAAATTCTTGTAGGGCTGGAATACCTCTAGGGTCATTCAGTGACTCTATAAAAGATTGCGTTGTTTCTGAGTCGAGTTTTTGTACTAACATGTGAACTATTAACGGATTCCAAGTATCGGTATTGATGTTAAGGTTCTTAATCGCGTGAATACATTCTACAGTAGTATCGTGCATTCTTTTGAGTTGCGAAGCGGTAGGATTAACTATAATTGGTTGGTTTAACAGCGTGTTCGCATGATACGTGAAAAGAAGTCTTGTGTTATCGTATCGCTGCTGTAAAATTTGCCAACACGCGTCATAGTTATCGGCGCTGATGTTGAAGTGTTGTACTAGCCTCTCCGGCTCGCCCTTAAGCTTTGATTTTAGATGTTGCATCTTTTGGGCATTGGAAATAAAAGCGTTGCGATGCACGATTTCTATAAATAAATCTTTAAAAGTAGTCCACTGCGCGTAGTTTCCATTGAAAAGTGGTAGCTCAATTTTTGGTGTTGATTTTTCTTGGTGTTTGTTATTCCAAATTTTCTTATTTAACAGCTCTTTACTGTATTCGTATAATCTTTCTAATCTGTTATAATCTACTTCATACGCCTTTGTATCCATTAACACATTATCCAGTTTCCAATAGGTATCGTCTATCTTCTCCCAGCGTTGAGTGATTGTGCGCAGTTTATCTTCAAGTTGCCATTTTTCTTTCAAATTATCAATGTCCATGTTTCGAACCGCTCTTTCAAAAGCCCTGATGTTGGATCGTTGCTCGTTCAGCAACTCCTGTGTTCGTTTGTCAAGGACTTGCTGAGTGGCTGACATGTTCTCGTGTTGAATGTTAGATTCGTTAACGTTCGAGTTAGCTAGTTGAATACCCGACGGGCCTGATGATTCCGCGTCTGAGAATTGCCCTATCGGTTGCTTCTTTTCTTCCTGACATTCCAATACTCGTTGTTTAGAGGCTGATATTATTAGCTTCGCGTCTTCATAAATAAGTTGTAGTTGTTCATAAACATTCTTTTCGTAATACGGCCCAACTTTATCCCCTTCAAACAATGATAGTTGAAAGTCATTGTTCTTAAATTGAGCCCAATAGGTATCCAGCTTTTCCAGCCTCTCATCGTGATACTCGATGGTAGTTTTTCGCGTTTGGCTATCCTTCTTGAAATTATCACGACTCCCTTTAATGGCTTCAAGAAGCGACGATTGCGAGGTTAGAAGAGCCGAGTAGGATGCCATTGTTAATTTAATACAACAATATTTCCGGAAAGCGTAAGAATAAAATGGAACGTGCTCACCAAATTCACAGCGACCACCTTCAGACTCCCGTTTGTCCCGTAACTGGTACACGTCACAAACCGACACTGCTGTTTTTACGAGTTGCAATAGCTCCGCGGCGAGAGCGTAATGTAACACACACGGCACTGGTAGTTTCTCTCGAAGGACCAAAATGTACGAGTAGAGTTCGAGTTATGTATGTCGGAGACAGGAAAAAAAAGTATATAGTTAAGAAAATATAATAGAGTTCACAAATGAGTTAGCGTTACAGTAAAGTAGCGTTTGTGTTGCGCGTTAGATGACAACTAGTCCGCGTTAGCCTACGTGACTCCGCGTCACACTCAAAATTACTTATATAGCAATAATTATTGAGGTTACTTAAATCAAAATACCAATGTTCGGTTGCTAACCGTACACACTACTTCTATTTCAGAATAGTTTAAATCGTTATTTTCTTCTGCTGTTAGATGGCAGTCGTTAACAAGCATAGCGATAGTGCTCCACAGTTAAATTTAAATGATGATGTTTTGTTACAGGTTCGATTACGGAGATAAGTTCTGGTCAGTGAAATCGAAGTTTATGAAATGTGAATGCGGCACTCCAGAATGCAGATATCCTGAGAAATGCGCTGATTCTGACTCTTAACTTTGATATCGCAATATTATCATTCGATATGTAAATACTATTATTAATCTGTAGAATAAAAGCTGTATTATATTAATTAAATTAAGTGATCATTGGTATATACAATCATTTACAATTCTGTTTCTGTTTCATTTCATAACATAATGATGAACATACCTATAAATAAATAAAACCTTTAAAGATGTTTCCACAAGTCTACACAGCTGTTGCATTCCCTTCCCTCCGGACCTCTGTTGAGTGCAGACGTGTTTGATGTTAAATTAATACTTTAAATTTTAATCAAAATTCAAAATTTTAAACTTTAAAATCAAACCGAGTTACTGGGAACACATAACCTGTGAAGATTTAAATCGGAGCAAGCGTCCCGTCAACGCGCACACATAGTGGCTACGTACAAGGAAACGACACTACAGACAAGAAATCACAAGTAAGAGACTTATACCCAATACAATACAAGGGGTCAGCTAAGGCCGGACGGAACGCTTCTCTGCATACATTGTGACCAAAGTAAAGAACCCCTGCAGGCCGGCGCTACTGACACCTCCTTGCGTTTACTGGTCGCCTGTGTATTTCTTACTTGCACTAAAATCTAATAATTATGCGCCGCACCCCGCCCCCCTCCTCATCTAGTGCCCTAGCAGCGCCCACGGTGACTCAGAGTAATGATTCCGATACCGCTTCTGAACGTAGTGGGACAAGCAATGTAGCGATGCGTATTAAACGTAAGCGTGATGCTATCGACTATACTGAATTAAATGACTTTAAAACGGAGTTAAAAGAGTCCTTCGCTTCATTAACAAAAACAGTACAGCAAACATTTGAGGAGGTAAAGCTGCAGTATGAGGAGATGAAAACTAGCCTCGAGTTTATGTCTGACAAATATGACAATTTAATAGAAAAGTTACAAGTCCTTGAGCAGGAAAGGTTAAAGGATAAAAAATATATTACACAGTTAGAGGATAAAGTGGACCAATTAGAACGCAAAATGAAAGCGACAGGTCTTGAAATACGCAATGTCCCTAAAATTAGCCAAAATGCAGATAAGTACGAATCTAAACAGGATTTGTGCGACATTGTGAAGAACTTATCCCGATCAGTTAATGTTGAGCTCCATGACTCTGATATTAGGGACGTCTATCGCGTGTCGTCAAAGAAAGAAACTACCAAATCGATTATTGTTGAGCTCAACAGTGTGCTCACTAAGGAAAAAGTGTTGCAGTCGGTGAAGTTGTTTAACAAAACCAAGCCAAAGGATGAAAAGTTAAATACTGGTAATTTGAATATCCAAGGACCCCAAAGACCTGTTTTTATCTCGGAAACTTTAACTCTGAAAGCCCAGAGACTGTTCTACCTAGCTCGCGAGTTTGCGCGCGAGAATGATTATGCATACTGCTGGACCTTTAAGGGGTATGTGTACCTGCGCAAAGCTGAAAACTTACAGTTGCTACGTATTGATCGGGATGAAGATTTATTGAAGCTCAAACCTACTAATTGACTACTCTCGCTTTCTTACCCACAAAAAACGAGGTACAGTTTTTTGTTTTTAATATTCTCTTTTTTATTGTTTTGTTTAAATATGCATGAAAATTATTATGTTTTGTACTTTTGTATACTTATAATTACCTCTTTTAATCTGTGTGATGCTATGAATTTTAATTCCCATTTATACTACCAATACTTTTCGCGTTCAATTATTTTGTCTCTTGTCGTTAATATTATGTACTTTGTTATGTATGTCAGGATAATTAAAAAAGAATTAATAAATCGCTACAATATGTTATTAAATAAAGTAATGTTTCTTCCGGTGACTGAAAATATGATAACAAAAAATATAAACCCACTCAATAAAATTAAAATTAGACAAATAATAAAGTGGCATAGAAATTCTATCAATAAAAGGTAATCAATCATTGAATGATTTTAGTGTTATTGATGAAGTATCAGTATCTTATAAATACTTAAGCTCTCCAGAAAATTGTAAAAACTATATACCTAAAGGGAATCAACAACTCAATATAATCACCCAAAATATTTGTAGTATATCAGCTAATTTTGCAGATTTCCAAACTTTATTACACAGTATAAACATAGCTCAAGATATAATTGTACTTACAGAATGCTGGTTAAAGTGCAATCCCTATATTCCACAATTAGATGGCTACAACCAACATTCGACAAGCGAGCTATTAAACCAGAATGATGGTGTGGTAGTATATACTAATAAACTTCTTCCTAACATAAAAGTACTAGAACCAACTTTCACTGACGCTAGTTGTTTGGTTATACAGATAGGTAACGATACGTGTATATTAGCGATTTACAGATCTCCCTCCTTTAGAGATGCTTCGAATTTTATGTCCTCTCTTGATAAAGTCCTAATGATGCATGCTTACTTTAGAACAATTGTTGTCGTTGGCGATATTAATATAGATATTGTTGAAAACGGTGTGGATGATAGAGCATTGGAATATCTAAACCTCGTAGCTACTCATGGACTTCTCCCAGCACACAACTATCCAACTATATAGGGGCAAATCGTCACTGGATCATATTATCTTAAAGACAAGGCACCCTGCCACAACAATAGTTTTGGAAACTACTGTGACGGACCATCAGGCTGTGATGCTCTCACTGGGAAAAAGTAATAAATGTGAGTCCCACAAAATAAAAACTAAGATAGATTTTGATAAGCTAACTGACAAAATGGAAAAAATGGACTTTGATCCAGTCTATGGCTATGCTACCGTAAATGATGCACTCAAATACTTTGTGAACTCTATCACCAGAGCAATAAAAATGTGCACTTTCCAGCATACGGTGCCGCATCGACTCAGAACCTTAAAGCCTTGGATTACTCCTGGTATACTAAGATGCATTAGGAATCGTGATAACATGCACAAACAGCTAAATTTAATACCAACTAATGAAACTCTAAGAATAACATACAAGCGGTATCATAACTTCTGCGGGAACGTACTGAAGAATCTTAAGAGGAAGTATGAAAAAGAAAAGTTAGAAAAGGCTGGATTGAATAGCAAAAAGCTCTGGGATGCCATTACAGAAGTAACGTGCACAAAAAAAGGTAGCAATTCAGCAACTGAACTTCTTAAAAATACTCCACAGATCTCAATAAACCAAATAAATGAATATTTTGTGAGTGTTGGCAAGATATTGGCTGATAAGTTCAAGAATAATCTGCCTTGTGGTTCCAGTACTGGGGAGAGTACCTGTGGATCTTTTGTGCTTCTCGACACGGATGAAGCTGAAGTCAATAGAATTATTACTTCTCTTCGTACTGACTCTGCAGTGGGGATTGATGGAATATCAACAAGATTTTTTAAGCAGTACGCTCACTTAATAATTAAGCCACTCACCTACATTTTTAATTTGAGCATTGCTACTGGAGAGTTTCCAGAAATATTTAAGGTGGCCTTGGTGCATCCTATATACAAGACTGGGGAGAAAGATCGTGTCAATAATTACCGTCCGATTTCTGTCCTGACTTCCTTGTCTAAAGTATTGGAAAAGATCATGAATGGCAGTCTGAAAAAACACCTTGAGTCAAATCACCTTCTTCATAATAATCAATTTGGTTTCCGTGAGAAGAGGTCTACTATTGATGCCATTCATGACCTAACTAATCAAATTGTTGAGTCTCTAGACAAGGGTAAGAAAGTAATTGCTACCTTTCTTGACCTTGCAAAAGCATTCGACACGGTCTCGATCCCCAAGCTCTTTGACAAGTTAGAGTCACTAGGAATAAGGGGAGACCAGTTGAAACTGTTTAAAAGCTATTTACAGAGTAGATCACAATGTGTCAAAATTGGTGATCTTATTAGCGACGAACTTCCTATTACGTACGGCGTCCCTCAAGGTAGTGTCCTAGGACCGACCTTATTTTTAACGTACGTTAATGATATGTGTAAGATTGACCTGCCAAATACAAATTTGATCGCTTTTGCTGACGACACCGTACTCGTAACAGTGGCTGAGTCATGGAATGATGCATTTCAATTAACTTTGATTACTTAGAAATATTTTATCTTTTATTATTATACCTGCTTTGACTGAATAGTGCTAATGGAAGGTTGCTGGTGGGTGGATTCGCGTTTTGGATTTTTTCTGATTTATTTTGAAGCCTTTTTGTAAATTAATCTGAAATGCGTGCAAAGTTTCAAAAATCGAAAGAAGTACTATTAAGTAAGATCTGCTTAACAAAGGCACTCTTTTTTAATCAAGAATTTAGATAATATTTGATCTCAAAAAATAATAAGAGAAATGGTAATGACGTTAGGCTAATGGCAATGATTTTTTGAGGATGGTAATGATTAGGAATGCTTGGTAATGACGAGCTTTTACGGAAAAAATAATAATTAAGTACCTGTTACCTATTTTAGAAGACATACCTATGTATTTTTTTTATATATAAGTAGTTGCTAACTTGTTAATAAAACACTTACTTATAAATTTGTAAAGTTTAATAACACAAAAATTAAAATTCAACAAATCTCGTAACAAACACAATCTCGGTCTTTAATTTAACTATGCTATCATGGCTCAATCCAACTCGCCGAAATTAATCTACTCTTATGGCACGTATTAAGTTGTTAAGTAGGTAACTAAATTTTAACTTAACTTTAAGTGATTAATTGCATGTAAACACAGAATTTAGTAGCAAGTTGCAAGTTAAAATTTAGCTAACAACTAAACAAGATATTTAGAATTTTGTCTATTTTTCGGTTAAGTTGGTGGGCGGGGCTTGTCACTTGACACGTTTGGACTGGCACAATATTAGTTAAATGCAGAAGTGTACTGAGTGACGCGCTCGGGTTCAATTTTATTGTTCGTATTAAATTATTGATTATTGTATTAAACATATTTACTCGATTTAGAAACTCTACAAAAATGAGATAGACTGCGAAAACTATTGCCAGTATTGAGAAAATATATTGTAATATGTAATTTTAATTTTGCATCTAATGCACATCGCATTACAGTATCTTTTTTCTGTATTTCGTTTTCCACTTTAGATAACAAGTAAATAAAAGAGTCTTCTGCCATGCGTGACGCATTAAAATATACTTGTTATTAAATCTTCATTCGCTAGCTCCTCGAACAAAGTGGCACTTGATCCTTGGCCATACTGATCTCTTCTATTTATTCAATTTCTCACCCAGTTTTTTGGGTATGGTTATTTCCCTAATTATTTCATCTTTGACTTCATAACAAATTTAGCACAGAATTTACGACTTCATTACGTGGTTGATCGTCCATCTTGAGTGAACTAAGCAAACTAATTACTTAAATACGTATGGACATATACTTAAATATAAGCCACATAAAATTAAGTTTAAATTTAGTTACCTACTTAACAACTTAAAACGTGTAAATCAGCCATTACTCTGTAAGCCCTATTCAATGTCGACAACTACGTCATCAACATCCGATCTAAATATTTTTACAAATATTGAAAGATCAGTTAAGAATTAGGCAAGCTATATTTATGATTACATATACATATAATTTTACGCAAATATTGTGGTAGTGCACCTGACCCGGCATGTCATGGGGTGCGAATTCCCTTCGTGGAAATTTTTTCAGCACTGTCTTTTTTCACATATCTAATAGTTTCAATAGTAAGTAGGTGGAGCTCGATGGCGCAGTGGTTAACGCGCCCGGTCTGCGAGTGCTGAGGTTAAGCAACATTCGCAAAGGCTGGTCATCGGATGGGTGACCAAAAATTATTATCTCGAGCTCCTCCGTGCTTCGTAAGGCACGTTAAGCCGTTGATCCCGGCTGCATTAGCAGTCGTTAACAACCACCAATCCGCACTGGGCCCGCGTGGTGGTTTATGGCCCGTTCTCCCTATCCATCCATAGGGAAGGCTCGTGCCCCAGCAGTGGGGACGTAAATGAGCTGATGATGAATAGTTTCAATATGTAGTACTATGTAATATTGAAGTTTCATTTTTGAAAACGGCAACTACCTGAAATAAAATATTATTTGCTATGATGTATTTTTAAAGTTAAAATATGTTTAGAGTATGTATGCATAAACCCACGACCATTATTCTCCAAAAGGTGGTTAGAGATCATCATATCCTATCCAAGCCATGGTTTGGATCAATGTCCACTTTTAGCAAATAGAGCGACCTTGTTGTTAATTATGCAAAGGAAGTGTCAGGATGCTGGCCAATCGCCTTTTTTGATGCACTGGCGCATAATCTCGATTCACCACTTACGAATGCTGACAAGAAAAGCTGGCTATTATAATACTATAATCCAGACAAGCACGGATAATTTAATATTTTTAGTAAATTAAAATAAAGATAACGCACAAAAAAACCCATTCAACTTCCAGCTGGTATTTCGGTTATTTTAAAGCATGAAAGCAAACAACGTTTTAAGTAAAATAGAACAAATTGCTACTAATAAGAAATTTTGAAACTTTGAATTCATCATTCCCATTAACATAACGTCATTACCATCAACACAAATCAAACGGTAATGATGATGATGGTAATGACAAACGTAGTGTTTTTTTTGAACAAATCGTGAATTCTTAGCGCTACTATTTTGTGACCGCCTTTTTGAGAAATTGTCCTGGGAGTCACAATAAGTTCTAATGCTAACAATTATACTTAATTTATAATTACCTAGAAAACGTATTTACCGGTAATGATGGAAATACGTGACAACCATTTCCTAGACATATGATTTGTAACAAAAAAAGTATTTAAAGAGCACTCAGCGTGACATGCGCTGTGGTACATTTCGTGCAAGCGACTGAGGAGAGTGGTGTGCACGGGGACAGTAAGATACATCACGTAGATCTTTCAAGAAAGTAAATTTGACGTCAGCGCGATGGTAATGACGAATTTCTGTTACAAACTTTTGAAATTTTGTTTTGACTATTATGCTGTTCTGAATTATAAACGCTATTTATTATGTTGTTTACGGTAAAATACAGATTACTAAACGTTTGAAAAAATCGGGTTTGGCGATCATAATTATTGAAATATATATTTTGAAAGTTGTGTGCACATATATTTTCTTTAGATGGTAATGATGTTTTACTCAGTTTTAATTAAATTAGAAAATGAGTTTTTAGAACACAAGGTTCGTAACTGTGTCACCTTACGTTAAATTATGTTTAAAACCTCGCTTAAACAAAAAAAGTAACTGAAAAATGAGATAGAATTTCTAATCAACTAGAAATAGTTTTTTTCCATGTTTCGCGAAATGACCCACCTATGTATTGAAAGAAATAAAGATTTATATTATTATATTATATATTCTATTGTAAAACACTTTTCTTATGATAAGTAACATTTTCAGTTGTTACAAATCTTATGTAATGTTTTTAACAACAAATGTTACCTAGGCGTCGGCAGATCATGCGGATGATAAAATAAAATAGCTTTAGTTATTATTCTGAGGGCACACAGACCATATTATATGTGTATATTACAGACTATAATATTATGGTCTGTGTATAGGCACAATATTTTTTACCGGTGTAAATGACGTAAATAACCTTTTGTTTTACAATCAATACCTGAGTACATTATTAAAATTACAATAATCGTTAATAATAAAAATAGAAGTCAAACTTTAGACTCGCTGCTATAAAGACGTAATTTATTATGCAAGGCTGTTTGGGTTGAATCCCTCTAATTCAACCCGTAAAAAAGTATCTGTCAGTTTCCCGTCACTGTCACTGTCAGGCTAGATTATTTTAAAAGTTGTTTAATCAACGGACTTTTTAACTTGTAGAGTAACTTATTATTTTAGTGCTTAGTAAACTCTTCAGGCTAAAACGATCTAAACTTTATAAGCAAATGTGTGAAATACGGTTAAAATCATGAGTGGAAATACAGAATCAACGGCAAACAGCATCAAGTTTACACCGATGCCGATGTCGGCACTGCTTGCTAACTTGATGCCACTGCAGAAATCTTCAGACAGTCCCGACTCTAGTTTTTCCTCTGCAGACGAAAGTGACAATTCATTCAGTGAGACTGTAGCTAAAAAGCCCTCCCCTAGTAAGATAAACAATGGGTTTCGCACACCCAATGCACGAGTGAATCAAATCATCAAAGACGTTAAAGGCTACACTTCAGAAAGGAAAATCACAAACAAAGACCATGACAAAGAAAATTTAATAAATGACCTAATATGTAGTCAATCGTTTCCTAAAAAAGATAGTAAATTATTTCAAAGTGCTCACAATAATGTCTTTCAAAGTGTTCAACCCTCTTCTGAAGTTAAAAACCGTGCAGCGCTGATGCCACACAGTAATAACAATAGGATACTTCAAACCAAAATCAGTTTTGTACATAAGAAAACACCAGATAAGGCTAAAATGCCTGGCAGTAGCCAAAAGATTAAATCTGCGACCCCAAAGATAAAGACTGGAATCAGAAAATTTACACCGGGCTCTTCCAAACACAGTCACAAAAAGATGCCACAGAAAGCTGTCATCCAAAATAGAGACAGAGTGCGGTGTGAATTGTTTTCCCAGAACCAACCCAAGGATGACGTGCAATGCCCTCCCCCTCGGATGGAGCCTGTGCCAGCCCCCGCCCCAGTGCCAGAGACACCAGTGAACAGGAAACCCATGCCAGCTTCATATATTGCTACACCATCCTACCCTCAGGGTGCGATGGGGAACAACTCCAAAATACTCTTTAAGACCATTAGTATAAAGGATAAAAAATATTTGTTTATTAAAAAATTAGGCACTGGAGGGTCTAGTGAAGTGTACAAGGTAAATTCTATGTTGGTTAGATTGTATTTTCTTTTACTTATCTCTTCTTTTACTTTTACGACCTCCTTGGTCGAGTGGTTTGTACACCGGTTTTCATGGTGTCGCCATCTCTGAGGTCCCGGGTTCGATCCCCGGGTCGGGTCAATTTAGAAATTATTGTTTTTCTAAATTGTCTCGGGTCTGGGTGTTTTCTATGTATAATAAATAAGTATGTATTTAAGTATTTTAAGTATGTTTATCCGTTGTCTAGTAACCATTTAACGAGTTTCATAACGAAGCTTCTCTTGGGCTAGATAATTGGTGTGAGTGTAGGAAAGCTTATTATCTAATATTTTTCTGTATTTATCCTTTTGTGTAAAATAGAAAAATTACATATTTTCCTTTATCCTTGTGTATAACAGGCTTAGCCCATCTATATGTTTAACAGTTAATTTCTACTTCAGCCTAGTAGGTATATAGGTACATAATACAAGATAAACAATGTGTTGATTATCCTGTTTTGCATGTTAAAATTTTGTGTACAAGAAACATATTATTATTATAACTTAATTAAAATACTCATATTAAATTTCCAGGTGTTGGAAGTTGGCACTTCCTGTGAATATGCTGTAAAGTGTGTGTACCTTGCAACGGATCAGGAGCTAGCAAAGGGCTACATAAATGAGGTTCGGCTGCTGCGGGAGCTGCAGAACTCTGATAGAGTCATCAGGCTATATGATTAGTAAGATAAATCTCTCACTATTACTGCAATGCTTTAAAGTCAATTGAAAGAGCAGCAATGAATGGAATATAATGTTAGGAAAATATTAATCTCTTTATTTGCAGCAAGTACTGATGAGTGCCCTAAATAATAAAATTCTAATGTGTTTGCTTCACAGTAGACTACACAGATTAAGTACTATCCAAAGGAAACAATTTAATCTATGCTCTGTAAAAGTCTATGTGGTCTTAAAGTAAAGTAAATAGCCTACATACTGTCCCACTGCTGGACAAAGGCCTCCATCATAGAAATCTAGTCAACACAATTGAAGGATTAATCATGCCGGTTGGTGATTACAAACCTGGGCATGCATTGAAAAATAAGAAACACTTTGACCAACTTGGGAATTTAATACAGGAGGTCCTGTGTCCTGAGGTATCCGACCATGCTCTTCACCACTAGGCCACTGAGGCATTAAATGCAACAAAATCTTTTGTTATTAAACATTCTGAAGTCCTCAAAGATTTTCTTTTGATTTAAAAATTTATGCTTCAATAATTTAATGATAGATCTCTGATCCAGTATCTCCTTAACAGCAGTACATGTGGTATCCCCCAGTGAGTACGACCGCGCCAACCAGTTCCTGCGCATGGTGCTGGAGGTGGGCGAGACGGACCTGTCGTCGTTCCTGCGCGCGCGCGGCGCCGGCCTGCCGCCCGCGCTCGTGCTGCACTACTGGGAAGAAATGCTGCAGGCAGTGCACTATATACACGAGCATGGTAAATGTCCACACTCACTCTGCTGGAGACAGATCTATAGTCATGCGCACAAGTGGCTAAAGTTGTAAAGTTTTCATTTGATCACGTTAACGAAAACGAATGGCAAATTTAGTTTGCACTAAGCACCCAGCTTAGCTTGCTTTGATTGGTTCGTTTCGTGTTTGGGCTACGATTTGCCAAGCTTAGCAATTTTTACAATAGGTGAGTAATTAAAATATCTAGACCTGTGCTTTGTAAAGCACTTAAAGCTATTGGTGCTAGCTGTTGCAGTAAGATGGCAATCTTTAAAACCTTCCAAACCTGTATTGAGCCAGTTTGCTGGGTTCTGAATGTTTATTTGGGAAGGCCCTCCAACGATGGACTATTATAATTATTGATGACGACAAACTTAACTGCAATAAGTTTTTTTTCTTATGGCTAAGCACTTGGCTTTTATCTGACCTGATATAGATATGTTTAGGCCGAAGGTTGAAGTGCAGTTCACCCGGAATCCTCAACTACTGAACTAGTATGTGTGTTATGTAATTTAACTGACACATTTAACATGATGTGTTCATAATGACGGTAACGCGTCTAGGCGTGATCCACGCGGACCTGAAGCCGGCGAACTTCCTGCTGGTGTGCGGGCGGCTGAAGCTGATTGACTTCGGCATCGCGTCGGCCATCAGCAGCGACGCGACCAGCGTAGTGCGCACGCAGGCCACCGGCACCTACTCCTACATCAGCCCCGAGGCGCTCATGGGCGGCGCCGGCGGGTACGGCGTCTCCAGCTCCGACGGGAACGCACCCATCAAGGTAATTAGCAAAAGAACACTTTTTACTACTGTTTTGATTTTATATGTTTTCTGCATGTTATGCATACTGCTTTAACAGTTCTTTTCCAATCTGCCGTAAAGAAATATAGAGTCAAAAGTTGTTCATGATACTTTACTATTCATAATTAGAAATCCTTTTTCTCTAATTGGCTTTTTTTACATTATTATTGACAATGACAATATTGATAATAAAAAGCAAAATAAGCTTCATAAATATCGTGAAAGTATTTAATATCAAAAGGTCACTTATTTTTTTACCTTGTTTTCTAGTTTTTGGTGCTTTGTTGTTGGTTATTTCAAAACATAAAATTATCCTCATGTCGTAATCAGCCTTATAATGTATGGTTGTTTTGGTAGATCTCGTTCCGCTCGGACGTGTGGTCGCTGGGCTGCATCCTGTACAGCATGGTGTATGGGCGCACGCCCTTCGGCCACATCCCCAACCTCGCGAAGCTGGCCGCCATACTCGACCCCAACCACAAGATCGACTACCCGCCCGTCGAGCGTGAGTACACACTGATATACCGTTACCTCACTCGTATAGAACAAAGAACTTTATAAAAATAATAATACTACTTGTTGCATTTTTTTTAGCAAATAAAGCACGACAAAATTGTAAACGATTTATTTTATTTGTAATCCATACTGCCTTGCACTGTAAGTAGACGTGTTTCGTTCGTTTCATTTGTCGTTCGTTTCACTCATTCGTCGAGAGGGCCCAATACAATAGGTCTTCAATGAAATGTCCTTCATTTTGAGGCGTTTTCTGTATTCCGTATTTTATTTGATTGCGGAAAATATCAACCTCAGGTTGTTTAAACTGAGGTCTAAGACAAAAGCCAAGTCCACATTCATTAATATTATACATCAAAACATTCAGGGTTTGGCTGGCAAGGACTTAGAATTAGAATTATTTGCAAAAAGTCAGGCAATTCACATATTTTGTATAACTGAGCATTGGCTAAGAAGTCATGATACGTCATTTCATGTAAACAATTTTCAACTAGCGAGCGCGTATGTACGAAGCACAGCCATACACGGCGGTTCTCTAATACTAGTAAGAAGTAATATTAAATACAAAAATCGCAACGATATTGTAAACCTTTCAGTGGAGCGTAACATTGAGCTATCGTGTGTGGAGTTCAATAGTTTTGTAATAGTGTGTGTATACCGACCCCCAACGGGCAATTTCGGTATTTTCGAATCAGTAATGGAGGACGTACTTAGAAAATTAAAATTAAAAAATAAATTTGTTTTAGTATGTGGAGATTTTAATATAAATATTCTAGAAATTAACTCAATGAGTGTTCGTCTTGTTGCGTTATTTAAATGCTTTAATCTAATAAATCTATTTCTCGAACCTACTAGAATAACTTCTCATTCGGCCACTTGTCTTGATAATGTTTTTACAGACTATGCTCCTGTTTTTAAGTCAGTTTTTAATAATCTTACGTCTGACCATTGTGGTTTGAAGTTGACCTATGATTTTGATATCAAGGATAAGCCAAAAATAATAAAATGTAAACCAGTAACAAAAAAACGAATGGAGTCTTTCAAAAATAGTATAGTATGTAAAATTGATGCGTTACCCTTTGTACATGATGACCCAGATGTACTATATAGTAATCTTTTTGATTTAATAAAAACAGAATACAATCAAGTTTTTACTTCTAAAACAATTAAAATTTCTCATAAACTCAAGTTCTGTGATTGGGCCACGACAGGTATATATAATAGTAGAAAAAAACTGTATGAGTTATATAATTTAAGACAATATAACCATACTCTTAGTTTTACAGAATATGTTAAGAATTATTCTAAAATGTTTAAGAAAGTGTGCATATTAGCAAAATCAAATTTCATTAAAGACAAAATTAAAAACTCTAACAATAAAATTAAAGCCACTTGGGATATTATAAACCGTGAAACGGGCAAATTTAAACCACGGGACAATACTTTCACTTTGAAAGTTCACAACACCCTTGTCAATTCGGATTTACAAATTGCTAATATTTTTGATGAATATTTTGTGAATATACCAGTGGTAACAACTTTAAATTTAGATTCATCACCAGAGGCTGCACAATCTTTACTCAAAAAATATGTACCTAAACCTAATCTATCTTTTCAATTTAAATACATTGATTCTTTGAATATTATAAAAACATTCAAATCACTTAAAATGAAAAACACTAGTGATTTGTGGGGCATAAGTATTAAGGTAATTAAGAATATTATATATCCTATTGCTCCCTATCTTGCAGACATTTTTAATTACTGTATCAATAAAGGTATTTTTCCAGATCTTATGAAATTTAGTAAGGTTATACCTTTGTTTAAATCAGGGAACAAAGAAGACCCTAGCAACTATAGGCCAATTTCAATATTACCAGCATTAAGCAAAATTTATGAAAAACTTATACTCGAGCAATTAATGGCGTACTTTAACTTAAACAATCTTTTACATAAGAAACAATATGGTTTTACTAAGGGTCGTTCCACTACTGACGCTGGTGTTGCTTTAATAAAACATATATTCGATGCCTGGGAGGGGTCTCAGAACGCTCTTGGAGTTTTTTGTGACTTATCCAAGGCTTTCGATTGCGTTGAGCACCGGACTCTGGTGATGAAGTTACACTACTATGGTATTAATGATTTTGCACTTAAATTGATAGAGTCGTATCTCAGTTCAAGGACACAAACTGTCGATATTAATGGAACTAAATCATCTGGTTCTCATGTAAAAATGGGAGTTCCGCAGGGGTCAATTCTTGGGCCCTTCCTATTTTTAATTTATATTAACGACTTGCCATTCTTTGTGGAGAACTTCTGTGAAATTGTTTTATTTGCAGATGATACTTCACTCATTTTTAATGTTACTAGGTGTAAGAATAATTATGATGATGTAAACAATGCTCTCGCAGAAGTACTCAGTTGGTTTACTGTTAATAACCTACAGCTTAATGCAAAAGAAACAAAATGTATCAAATTTACACTACCTAATGTTAAAACTGAGCCAACCGATGTTAGAATAAACGGTGATAAATTAGATTTAGTAGATTCAACAGTTTTCTTGGGTATCACACTTGACTCAAAACTTCAATGGAACCCTCATATATCGAAATTGGCCGGAAAACTCAGTTCTGCTGCTTATGCCATCAGAAAAGTAAGACAATTGTCAGACGTTGATACTGCTAGAACAGTTTATTTTAGCTATTTTCATAGTGTCATGTCGTATGGCCTCTTACTGTGGGCTACAGCGGCTGATGTTGAAACTATATTTATTTTGCAGAAACGAGCAATAAGAACCATCTATAGACTAGGTTCCCGAACTACTCTAAGAACTATTTTTAAAGAAATTGGTGTTCTTACAGTTGCATCTCAGTTTATTTATAATTGCATAGTCTTTGTGCGTTGCAATATCAACTCATTTACTAAACACGGTGATATACACAATATCAATACTAGAAATAAGAAAAAACTTGTAATGCCACTATTCAGACTGCAAAAGGTTCTTGGCTCTTTCTTGGGGCAAGGTATACACTACTATAATAAAATACCTAGTACTGTACAAGATTTACCATTACATAAGTTTAAAAATCATGTAAAATCTTCTTTACTTAAGAAAGGTTATTATACAGTCAAAGAATATTTAGATGATAAAGCAGCCTGGTTATAATAAAAAATCCACATTTTGTTTTATTTGTATCAATCATTATACTTTAATATCTTAGCGCTGATATGATAGCCTTTATCAGCAGTGTCCTACAGTTTACAAACAATATTTATGTTGCGTTAAACAATTCATTGAGTTCTTATTTAGAGTAACTTGAGTGTGGCATGCTCTCTTTATTGTCTCTGCGGTGGTGGCATGTGCGTCGGGTCGTTACATTCCCTAAAATATGGTTGAGTGAAGCGATGGCTGATTCATATGTCATACTCGTGAACGGGTGCCTCCTGTGGAGGCAGGTCTGCTCTTGCTTACTTATCTTATTTTATTATTATTGTACTCGTATACTTTAACTTTGTTTTCTTAGATAATTTTTGACTTTTATTAGTACTGTATGACATTGTGAAAATTGAAATTGGTAGGTACCTGATGTAATTTTTGCAAAACTTATTATTATTATTATTATTATTTTTTTGTATTTTTGGGTGTTGTGATTGTCCTTTTTTTGTGTTTGTTTGTGATGGAAAGTGTCCTTTTATGATAGGGCATTTTCCAATATTTTTGACGCTGTAAGGGAGAAAAGAGCTTGACACTTGCTGAGTTTCTTGCCGGTTCTTCTCAGTACAAGTTCTCCCGCCCAGAGTAGACTTACGAACCGATGGCATAATGACATTCATAAGAGCTATTTGTAGCCTAAACTGAATAAATGATTTTGAATTTTGAATTTTTAATTTTATGCGCCGCGAAGTGTGTACATGAACGCGACCTAAATTTTTATTTACGTCAAGCATTCAATGCGGTCCTTAACACGCTCACTTACGTTTCGATGGAGTCAGTTCCGTTACTGTAACTAAATCGATTGTCCCCCCCGCAGACCTCCCCCCCGCGCTGATCGCGGCGCTGAAGTGGTGCCTGACGTACAACGCGCGCTCGCGGCCGTCCGTGCGCGAGCTGCTGGCGCTGCCGTACCTGCAGCCCGCGCGCGCGCCGCTGCCCGCCGCGCTGCTCGACCGGCTGCGGCCACTCGTCTCGCCCCGGGACTACCAGCTGCTGCAGCGCGCCATGATATAGTCCCGAGTATTGAGCAAGCTAAATACGAAGCCTCAGCTCTCTGTACCCAATGATATTACGCCGCGCTACTCGACCGACTACGCGCGCTGATCTTTCCACGGGACTACCGGCTGCTGCAGCGCGCGCAGATATAGACGACCGTGGCTTTAGCCCGAGTGTTGAGCGAGATTAATAAATAGCCTCAGCTGGTTGAAAAGGCCGCAAAAATGCCAAATGCGAAAAACAACCAGTGTGGAAGTGTCAACCAAAAGGCGCCAACATACAATCTCGCTCTACCCTGATCAAGGGGCTAGGGCTGGCGCCGGCTTCATCCTGAGTAGCGAATTGAATACGTAGCCTCAGTTCGTTGTACCCGGCCAGCCCTCTTATAGCTATTGGTGTTGTGTGAGTTGCTGGGCGACAACGAAATGGAATGACAATATGATTGTTTTGCGCAGTGTGACGGCCCCAGTTTGATTACAGTTGTAGCTAGGTGTGCTTACCGATAGCACGAAAATAATGACAAAGTGCGATGTCTGACGGTAATATCGTTAATTTTGGCGAGTTTATTAATTATTATCGTTACACTTATCGATATCCTCACTGAATTACAGTCAATAGTTCAGCACCACTTATAGTTTGCATCTAACTGCTGCGGAGATCCTGTCGCTATCCTCCTGTGCCTCAAAACACACCTAATCAGTTGTCATTTGTTGTTCAGATGCTTTTTACAATCTTACCTAAACTATATATATGTCAGTTGCGCTTATGTATTTCAATATTTTTTCATACAGAACCCAATAATAACTTAATGTTTTTAGTATTGACATAAATTCATTTTACATAATAATAAAAATCCGCCCATATAACTGCACAAAAATATGATTTGAGAGATACTGCGTATGTGCAGAAAACTTTTTTCATATAATTCTGTCTTTGCAGCAATTACTTGCAAAATTAGGGTTGTATCAAAATTTTGCCAATCATATATCCAAATTGTTATTATTGTGTACGTAAAACGTATAAGTCAATGGTATTTGTAATTTGTACATAGTATATCATTGTCGACCATGTAAAAAGAATTGTGTATCTATAAAATACCGACTGATATATGTGTAGATAATAAAAATAGTATTAAGGCCTAGTTAGATCAACCTTTCTCATAAGTATCGAATTATTCAGGCCGTTTCACTGTCATATGATTAGTGTTAATGCTAATAATGAGTTGACTATCTGCCAGATACATTAACTAACTAAAACCCTGAAGGATCCACAAAAACGGGGAGCAGTTTAGATGATTGCAACTTAGTGCAAGTGTCAATGATGTTGACAGTGTTTTTGTATAGTTGTCATTTATAAATATATTTTGGGCATATCAATCACGTGCATATCCTCAGAGTTTTTTGTTACATACTTAGGCATACATTAGCACTAATAGTTTGATTTAGGACTGGATATTTTAATTACTTGAGAATAGTTGCTTAGCAGTATGAACTTAATATGAGAGTAACCTACAGCAAGTAAGACATAATTGTATTTTTAATTCACTGCAATCTCTGGCTCAGTATATTGTATAAATAAGGTGAATTTTAGAGAATGAAAATTATAATTAACTAAATTTATGCATAGTAATATAAGTTATTAAATAATTTATTGTAATGGCGCTATAAATATAACATGGGAGTATTCGTAATACATAGTTTTAATTAAACGCACCAAATAGATATAAATACTTTATTGAAATAATATGGAAATACAAAAAATAAATAGAATCTTAGCAAGGAAAACTTATGTCGTAAAATATGTTTCAATCGATTAATCGTTACAAGTTAACATGCAATAAATACTTTTACTCTTATCAAGCACAAAACGTGATGAAATGCAATAGAATTTGAAGTTAAAACTTTATAGCTTAGAAAAAGCATGAGACTAGGGAGCTTCGTATCTCTCTGCTAGGCTCAGAGAAAAGGAATTCTAACCCTCAAGGATTTACATAACTGTAAATAAGGGCTTGCGACTACACGAGTAGCGAACCGCATGGACGTAGGGCAACAACGCGACTACGCTTTCACATCGAAGGCGTACACTCGCGCTATTCGACTACGGTCCACACGTCTAATTGTTTTTGTTATATAATACTTTATCGATAAGCTACATTCTAGAACATCTAGGTTAGCAAAATGCGAAATAGTTTATAGTTCAGTCTAAATACTTTCGGAATAAAAGAAAGACGAGACGAGACGAGACGCCGTAAAGCGAAACATTTGCGTACTCTGGCTTCCTAAAAATACGATCGATCAATATTGTCAAGAATGTAAAAGATTTGAATAGCGATGCAGGTGGGGTTACGAACGTCACAAATTAAAAGTCGAAGTGAGTTTGTGTGGTTTAATGCGCGGCGACGGGAGCGCTCAGTTCTGGAAGAGCGTGCGCGTGAAGTCGATGTAGTCGAGCGCGTTGGGGATGGCGCGCTCGCTCTTGGGCTCCACGAACGGCTTCATGCGCGCCACGCAGTAGTCCGCCATCTCCTTGGTCAGGTTCTGCAAACGAAGCCGTATGGTGTATATGTTATTTAACAAAGTTTTTCTAGTTGGTCTAATAGTCTAATAATTCGGTAAGGAATGTTTATGGTTTGCGAGAACCTATAATAATCGTCGAATGAAGATGTGCCAGCCTACTGATAAAACGTTGTTTTCAACAACGATAAACTAACCTTTGCCGATTATTTACATATAATTTTACGCAAATATTGTTGCGAAAAAATTACAAATTAAAAAAGACAGTGTTGAAAAAATTTCGCGAGCGGGATTTGAACCCACCCCCCATGACATGCCGGGTCTGGTGCACTACCAACTATGCTATCGTGGCCTTTGCTGATAAAAAAAAACATCAATATTTTCTTTGATTAACAATCTTATTACAATTACATACAGTTCAATTTGTGATAAATAGGTAAAGGTTAAATTGCTATTGATGACAGTATTTTTGAAAACTTTACCTAAATTAGAAAATCTATTTTTTTCGAAATATAATAACAATCGCTGTTAGGGATTTCTTGACAAAACTTTAATTTCCCGTATTCTGAGTTTATAATGTTTGTTATTTCATCGGACTAGTTATTCGTCGGTGTATACGTACGGCATAGAGCTCGTCCTTGGTGACGTAAGCGCGGTCCTGGTGCGCGGTGATGGCGCGGAAGGCGTTCTCGATCTCCTCGGAGGAGTGCACGTTCTCCGTCTCTTTGCTGATCATGAACGCCATGTACTCCTGCAGCGACACCTGCCCGTCGCGGTTCGGGTCCACCACGTCTGTAAAAAAGCGAGCGTTTGGAACAAAACCCCGATGTTGGGTCGTAGTGCTATTTGGAGAGGGAAACCTAGGCAGGCTCCATTAATATAAGATACCAAAATGGAGAAAAAGAAATAAGCGTCCTGAGTTTCTTGCCAGCTCTTCTCGGTCGAAGGCTCTCCCAAAATCCGAACTTGTGGTAGATTCAGTAGTTCAGTCATTGACTAATTTTTTTATTTTTTTATTATTATTTGGATTTTATAGTTTTAACGTCAATAAGAGCCTGTAAAGGCTTATGTTGAATAAATGATTTGACTTTGACTTTGCAAGTGTTAAACTTCGGCCATTAACACGAAGGTTCGCGATGTGGCAGTCGAATTTATACTACGGAAGTATTAGAAGGAACGCAATGAACGGAGAAATGGAGAGCCGCGCCGCAAACCACCCGCCACCGTGGTCGAGCAGTCTACTCCTGCTGCACTGACTAGTCTGAATTATCGTCATTATCATTTTATATTGTTTTTTAACAGCTTATTTTGTTCCACTGCAGGGTCTTTCCACTTTTATTTTTGGCTATAGCTGCGGTCGGCCAATCTCGTTGGGATAATAAAGAACTTGAAACATGAAATAGTGATCCTTGCTGAAATTTAATCCTAAAATATCTTTAGATCTTAAGTTACACTTTTAGATACAATAATTAATGTATTATAAGGAGTAGTACAGTTACGAGCATCGACATGTGAACAATGTAACTCTTAATACGATGGAATAAGGGTCAAAACTAGTCAAAGTGTTTACATGTTAACGCTCGTGACTGAACATTGTCTATACTTGTTTTTTAAATGCTAATTGCTGCACTGAAGCTGAATTAAATAATACATTGAAAAATTTAAATGCCCACTTAAAAATAAAAAGTAAAATTTACTATAGCGTTGTGTTATCAAATTTGTGGTATTTCATCTGCAAAGATGAATCTGCATAGTCATCGGTTGCAATAACCCTTGGATAGATGGCACTGTGCCGCTATAAGCACTCAAAAATTAAAAAGCAGTGACAAAATTCAGCGCTTACGTCAGCCTTCCCGGTAGCATAGCGGTCAGTGCAGCCGCCCGGATTGCTGAAAACCCAGGTTCGATTCCTGGCTGGGTCGGCTGGGCATTTAATTGTTTCACTGTATTTTATAAATATTTAATTGTCTATACCTATTATAGTATTTTACAGTAAAAAGTAATTTCTTCACCGCTCTCTGTAACCTGTTGCATGGGTTTATACTCACTGAGTATGGCCTCGAACTCCGGGTCGGGCTGGCCCTCCTCCACCATGGGCAGATCGTAGCCGAGCGCGCGCAGGCAGGACTTGAACTCGTGGTGGTTGAGGCGCCCCGACCGGTCCTTGTCGAAGTGCTTGAACATCATCGAGAACTCCTTCAGCGCGTCCTCGCTCACACCTGGCGGGGACAAACGACACCTTACTAAACAACAGTACTGGTTGGAAATAATTATACAAAAATATTGTGGACTTCATCGTAACACCAAATTTATTCCGGTGATGCTGATGGCAATCATAATTATCATCAGCTCATTTTATGTCCCCACTGTTGGGGCACGAGCCTTCCCTATGGAAGATCAGGCCATAAACCACCACGCAGGCCCAGTGCGGATTGGCGGTTGTTAACGAATGCTAATGCAGCCGGGACCAACGGCTTTACGTGTCTTCCGAAGCACGGAGGAGCTCAAAATGATAAGTCTTTGGTCACCCATCCGATGACAGGCCTTTGCGAAAGTGGCTTAACCTTAGCAATCGCAGACCGGGCGCGTTAACCACTGCGCCATCAAGCTAATTAGGCACTCAACTCTCTTCAAAAAAATTATTGACAGTGATGAAGAATCCAGCGACAATACTTCTAAAATTAGAATTATGTATTATCAGATAACAAAGTAAAATAAATAGGCCCGAAGACTTTAAAAACAAACATAATCATTATTAATTTTGTTAGCAACTATAACTTAAAACAGTGTTAGTATTGTATGTATGAGCTGATTCTTTTAAAAATCTTCTCGTCGAACGTAAATGTGGATGCGGATGCGGACGGCTGCTTAATCTTTCGTCTGCTTAGTGCCAGATCCATCCTACAAACAATTAAAATTCTACTGTGTCTGTATTCACAGCAGGCGACCGATTAAAGGTAATTTCTTCACCGCTCTCTGTAACCTGTTGCATGGGTTTATACTCACTGAGTATGGCCTCGAACTCCGGGTCGGGCTGGCCCTCCTCCACCATGGGCAGATCGTAGCCGAGCGCGCGAACGTAGCGAGCGTAGCGAACGTTATGGCCGAGTATGTAGTATGTGTACTGACCCGAGTGGTTGCGCGCCTGGATCTGCTGCTCGAGGTTGTGCTGCATGCGCATGGACAGTTGGTCGAGCTGGTCCCACTGCTGCGCCAGCCCCACCGTGCTGTGCTCCGTGTAGCGGTTGTCCAGGATCAGGTGCTCCTCCAGCGCCGCGCCTACACATCATACAACAGTTATATTATAACGTATCAACGTAATTAAAATTTCTTTTATCATAATCTCAATTTATCAAATTATATCAAGTATAATTCAAGTGTTCTAGTGAAAAGAATTTTGTACCGCGCGTTTTATACTTTGTTACTTGTAGTAGGCGACGCACGAAAGAAATCCGAGCACGAAAATACACAGTCGCACCCGGCGTCTCGTTCCATTGACATACTCAAACAGACTCCGCATTCAAAATACTCAGATTGTGCTTTGCGTTAGGTGTAGACGGAATGTTATACTCGTCGAACAGAGACGAGTGAAAATATCATCTTACGCATCACGCACGAAGCTTTTCTTTTTTGTTTTGGTCACCCATCAGAAAACGCTCCTAACCCTCGTACTACAAAACAGTGTTTAAAGTTAAACAATGGCTAAATACGTGTTTAAAATATTGTGTCTCTAAAAATATGAGTTAAAAAGTGACAGCACCTGTAATAAGCATTGCCTGTAATAAGCATAGCCATAGTTTTGTAGTAGAGCAGTTGATGTTTAACATTAGCCGCGGCGCTCACCCAGTTCCTCGAGGCGGCGCAGGTCCTGGCGGCGCGCGCGCACCTCGCCGGCGCGCGCGCGCAGCGTTGCAAGCTGCTGCTCCAGCGACCCCGTGCCCTCCATCATGGACGTGCTATATATACAAACACGACTCAGTTACATTAAACTCTAACTCATTTTTATCTCAACAAAGTACTTTTCAATAATCAAAAATAACTTTATACCTAATTGCTCCATTTAGGATGTCTTTTAGCTGCGAGAAAGAATGGGCGCAATTTCACAATAAAAGTATAACTGACAGTGGGACTATCTCACGTCACGAAGAGGGCTGTTGCGCCCGCGTATAATTACTTGACAATATTAAAATCATTTAATTACAAAGTAAACGGCAAACAAAATATAAATCACATTGTTTGTAAAGATTAACTACTAAAACTAATATAAATACTATGTATATTGGGTAAAGATCATTTTACATAGATGATTGTAACAAATAATCCATCAAGAATAAAAACGATCGACTTATCACCGACCAGTTAAAACCATTACACATTTTTACTGTATTAAAATGTGAATAAGATCAGTAGAGTAATAAATTAGTAGAATTAATAAAATTTAAACACTCAGTATTACGATTAGCTCGGTAGTATCTTATTTACAGTAGAGTTATAAGTGTGGTAGACAAATTGAAGTAAGCCATTTTAAGTGGAGTTGCAAGAAATACACCGAATACACGTAGTGTGCACAACATTAATACGATTATTTGTAAAGGTCAAGGCACATGGACAGCCACGTCGCGTCGGTGACCTGCGCTAGAGCATCTCTGTTCACTGACACATTTATTGAGTGATTTATAGAGACTGTGCGTTGGCCCAGTTAAAACTACAGTCTAGTGTAGTTGTTTAGAACAGACTCGTGTGTAAAGCTAGTCGTTCGGTTTTAGTTGCGACGGTCGGTACGTTACCCGTCCCAGCCCAGAAGTCGAAACCTGCACACCAATCATTACACAAAATTTCATTTTATTGTAAGAGTTCTCTATCTCTTATTCTAGAGCCGGTGAGTATGAAAATGGCTTAAAAACTCATATTTGTCAAAAAGTGTAAAAATATTTGTTCGAGAAAACAAGTTTTTTTTCTTACTGATACTATTTACATACATTTGATATAATTATTTAAACTTTCATGGTCACTTGCAATAGAGTAATTATGAGTTTAATATGGTAAGAATCCCGTTAATAATTACTCTATTACATACATTATACATTTATTTGGTCGCGGGAAGCCGCTGGATGCGAGCAGCACAAAACCGGTCGTTGTGGAGATCCTTGGGGGAGGCCTTTGTCCAGCAGTGGACGTCTTTTGGCTGAGATGATGATGATGATGATGATGATGATGATGATGATACATTTGGACTGATAATAGGTCGGGGCTGACTAGTTACGCACCAATCTTCAGCATTGAAAATAGGTTTGGGAAGGTAACCAGCCTAAGAGACTACGATGTCTATACGCTTGTTTGCTCCTACTCTTCCCTACTTATATGTGAGTGTAGGTTCGGAAGAGACTTACCGCGTCTCGGTGAGCCACTGGTGGAAGGCGTTGGCGTGCTTGGCGAACTCCTTGCGCAGCTTGTCGTTCTCCTCCTGCCTCTGCGCCTCCTTCGTCAGCTCCACGTCGCGCTCGGCTGTCGGGGAAACGCATTTTATTTAATACAACACCACCGTATCGTCTGCCTACTAATTACAACTTGTTTTGTTTCTTAACATACCATTTAACCCTTTCGAAGGCATTGGCAACTACCAAATATAATTTATTTAATTTTTTCACTGTATTTTATAAATATTTAATTTAAAGCTTCAGTGCAGCAATTAGCACTTAAACCAGTAGTACTGGTTCAGTACACAATGTCGTTGAAAATCGATCCAAACTGAGGGAATTGGAGCAATGGAATCATATGAGCGTCTTGTAACAAAGTATTTATTGTAGAACAGTTCATAGTTTGTACGTACCGATGATCTTGCGCAGGTTGCGCCAGGTCTCCTCGAGCGCCTCCATTGTGAACCAGGTGTAGGGGTTGGCGCCCACGTTGAACGACTTGATCTGTTCGTCCAGCGCCGCGAGAGCTTCGAAATCACTTTGCGCAGATGACAGCGACGCCTGTCGAGTGACGTCACAGTATGAAGCGAAAATGTTCGTTATTTTAAACAAGTTCATGGTTTATGTTCATACAGCTAAAAACATTGAAACTTACAAATTTTGTAATTGACAACGTTAAACTATTCAAAAAGAAAAGCGACAGGGAAATGTGACTGACTGAGATCGGGAAATATATCGTTTGTAAAAGTGGTAGTGACAGCGAGTACTGACTTGGAATTGTGCGTGCGCGTCCTTGAGCGCGCGGATCTCCTCGATGGAGTTGCAGCGCACGGGGTCCGTGAGGTCCTCCTCCGCGTTCTCGAACCACGAGTTGAACGCCGACGCCTGCAACACGTCTACGGTTAGTAATGCGAATCACTTATTTTTTTCAACACTTCCGTAGTTATTACATAAAAGAGCGATAATACTGAAAGTGAGAAAGTGAGGTAGAGCTTTTCGATCTGTCAAAACCGTTTTTGCGACCGCTGTTGTCGTCCCTTTCGTCAGAGCTACGTTACCTTCTTGGCGAAGGTGAGGTAGAGCTCCTCGATCTGCCGGAACTGGTCCTGCAGCTGCAGCAGGCGCTGCTTGCGCGCGAGCGAGGCGGCCAGCAGGCGCTGCCAGCGCGCGCTGACGTCAGCGTGGCGGCGCGCGATGGCGGCGGCCTGCTCGTGCCCCGCCGCCACCAGCTGCTCCTTCAGCAAGGTGATGTTCTGGATGCCCTCGTGCTCGAACGCCGCCAAACCTACCGCACACACGCGTTGTTATAACCGAGATATGTCCTCGATCGAATCATAATTGTATAAACTTTTTCTAGTAAATAATAAATATACGATAAGTATAACTTTTAAAACTATTTATTTATTTATTTCCCCATAGTCGCTTAATCCCCTCGAGGTAATTATTACCAGGATTTTTATATACTCAAAAATAATATCAAGCATGGTAAGAAAACCCGTTAATAATTTATCTAATAAATACACAAATTTAAAGTCGCCTTAAAGATTTGGAAGTTAGTCAAGTAAAACATTGTTTCGATACTAAAGTGGGTGCAGTGCGGTTTGTTACCACCTTTACCACTTTACCAAATCGAGGCCCAAACATTTCAACGACATTTCTACAAAACAGTGCGTTGACAGAAACCTTTGTTATCAATGAAATACAGTAAAAGTGCTTCACTTAGAATATTTACACAGTACACTATTATAACAAAATAAGTTCAAAGAGACTTCGTTATTTAGGCACTAAGTTATTAGTTGGGCTCACCGGCGTCGAAGGTGTCCTGCTTGGTGAGCAGCGTCTGCACGGTGGAGAGGTCGCGGCCGAACTCGTCGGAGCGCACGTGCGTCTCCTTGTCCGCGATCCACGACTCCACCACGTCGGCCTTCCACAGCAGCTGCAGGTACGCCGAGTTGTCCACCAGCGCGGCCTTGCGCCGAGCCGCCAGAGAGGTCAGCTTCTCCAGCTTGGCCTGTAAAAAAAGATTAGGATACTCACTTGCTCTTCATTTATATATAATCCCTTTACAAATAAACTAAATTAAATAGTTATTCAGTGGTTGTTTCTGTTATTCAAATACAATTTTGAATAGTATGAAGAGAGACAAACACTCAATAACAAATCAAACGCATACTCGGTTTATATGCAAGAATGGAATATAATTATAGCATTGTGAATACAAAATTCACAATAATAAAAGGATTTGCGTCTTTATCGATTGTTAACACCTTAAACGCCATATAGCCGACAAACAGTTAAATTTCTATTGTCTGGGCCCGACGGCGGCCAACCTGTTATGTCTGTTCTTTTATAATTAGACAGGCTTGCATTTGATTACTATCTTGATGGTAACTTAACAGTGACGTAATACCACTGGCTTGCAGTGTAAATCACGGGTCCATATTGGCTCACCTAAAGTTTTTTTACCCGAAATTGTTATTCTTACCGATTTGTAATCCGAATGATCACTCTTCCTAAAGTTTTTATTCATACAATTTGTAGTACTACAACAGACGATGTTCATAACACACATGTTTCCGAAAATTTTAATTAATAATATCCATAATGCAAATATATTTAAACTCCTACTGTTGTTTTTCATAACGCTTTTATCCCTAAACATAATTTCCATTGTAAAGTGATGTACTTATATTATTGTGAGAAACGCCCTAAAGTCGCTTCTGGCTGTGTTTATGTAAACCTAACCCACTCGTCGCTTCGCTCCTCGCTAACCTAAGCGAATTTATTATAAAGTCGTTTCAAATAAAAAAGATATGACTTTAAATAAGTAATAGTGTAAAAGACGGTTATGTTGAGAAAATATAGGAAAACAAATAATAGCATGATAGATGTTTATTGCAACTGACATTATAAAGTTGAATGATTCGGAATTATGAACATTAGAAACAGAGTAGTTAGGAATTGCGATTGTTAGGATGAACAATGTAAGGAAGAACATTTTCAGAGTTCCAATTATCGGAGTTGAAAACTTAGGTGAACTTAGGCGCAGCCGTAAATCACAAACTACTAGAAAAATTCAACAAGTCTTCTGGGGCCTCGGTAGCTCGGCGGTCAGAGCACTGGGCCGGTCGTCCAAAGGTCGTGGGTTCGATTCCCACTCGAACTTCCTGAGGCTAGTTGATTCTTACTAGTAAAATGTTATGTTTTGGTATGGTATGTATGTTATAGTATAATCGGGGTTTTGTCTTAACTAAAATAAAAATAAAAAGTGAGTGCGTTACCTGCAGCTGCCGCATGCGGTGCGCGAGCGCGTCGGCGTGCAGGTTGCCGGCGGCCAGCAGGCGCTCGGCGTCGGCGGCCAGCTCGCCCACGCGCTCGCCGCGGCCGGCCAGCTCCGCCTCCAGCGCCTCGTGCTTCTTCAGCAGCCCTTGCACGGCGGCCATGCTGTCGCCGCACTCGCCGACCACCACGAGCTGTTGCTTCTCGCTGCATACGAGATAAAGAAAACATTTTCGTAAAATTTTGAGATTTTTGTAAAACTAAACTTGACTTAACTACTCGATGACCTTGTACAAAGGCACTTCTAAACATAATTGTCCGAGCACTTTTTTTATTTGTTTACTTCATTATTAAAATATTATAAGTCACTGGTTCAAATCCGGCTCGAAGGACCGAATAAATGTAGAGTTTGACTCCTACATTTGGATCCTTGCTAGGGTTACTCCAAGAAGTGTTAAATAAAACCGACTCGTGACAGTGCTGCTAATACACAAATTTATTGCATAAATAAATAATTCTGCAATAAAAATTTTAAAGTGATGTAAGTATATGCAACACATTTATTATAGTAAAAAAAATTAAATATGTACATGCGTAGGCTTGTACATACCTATAAAAATTAAGTATTTAAAAGCACTTAAAGACTGGTATATTTCCTTGAAACACGAAGTACTTTTAGTTGACATCAATGAAACTCTGGAAAAAAAAAAGAATGGAAGTGTGCACTGACCTGATCCACGCCTCCTCCTCATCTAGCTTAGCCAGGAACTGCTGGTAGGCCAGCGACTGCTGCAGCTTAGCGCCGCGCTCCTGCGCCAGCGCCTGCAGCTCTGCCCAAGCGGCGGCGAGCGCCTGCAGCCGCTGAGCGATCTCGGGCACGCCCAGGTTGGACACGTCCATGAGCTTCTCGCCCGCCTGCTGAACTCCCTGTACCGCGGGCTCGTGGCTCGCCAGCTCAGCTTCGAGCCGCTTGTGCTTCTTCTGCAGGTTCTGGACGCCGGTTAAGTCGCGGCCGTAGTCGTCGGAGGCGACAAGCAGCTTCTTCTCCCTGGATAAGAAATATATTAAGTTTAATGAAGTTTATAGTTCTCAGTGAGTACAAACAATAAAGCACAATTTGGTAAAAAAAATAAAGATATGATTCCTCAAGCCGTAGGTGACTATGGGCTGGCGTCGGTGTGTCCCGGTGATTTTCCGACGCGTTCAATTCGGATGACTAGTTAAAACTCAAAGGGGGGGATCACTTAAAGTCAGGACTTACGAGTCAGTTTCGCCCTATAGGAGAGAGAGGGAGGAGGAGAGAGAGGAGGAGGGAGGGAGAGAAAGATATTTCAAAAGATTTTTAACAATCGGTTACTGGAACAACGGGACCACCGAAATACAAGAATGAACACTGACTTGATCCAGGACTCCTCGTCGGCGATGTCCCTGAAGAACTGGTGCAGCGTGTTGGCCTCGTCGAGGCGCGCGCGGCGGTGCGCGGCCAGGCTGCGCACGCGCTCGAAGCGCTCGTTGATGGCGGCGCGCCGCGACCCGATGCCCGCACTGTCGAACTGCCCGCTCGACACCAGCGCGTCCGCCTGCGCGTTCATGTCTGCGCACCGACAACCACCATTATGTATGTATATTAAATATGAATGAATGTATTATATACTTACGTTTAAATTATTTATAATCCTCGCACTAAATTGCACCTACCTAGTAGAATGCCTCGGGCGATAAGTCCGCCATGTAATATAGATGTTGCAAAATTTGAAATATTCATTTATTAGCTTATAAGCTTGAATATTGTCCCACTCCTGAGCTTCTATCATTGATGATTTCAATGATGCATTAAAACTACAAATCTTTGCGATGATTTATAGAATCAAATAATCAAATCATCAACTATGTTCTAATTATATTAAGTTGCAAATTCCTAAATGTTTCACTCCGTTTGTACCTCTGATTTTAGTATCGAACATGTTAGTTCTTTCCAATTTGACTATACATTTTCTATCCGTTGTCTGGAAACTAAGAGACTTTGTGTTTCTTGTAAGTTAAATATTCAACGTTATTTTATGGTAATCTAATGTAGTAATGATAATCTAATTTAATATTAATTGTATCTCTAATATCACTTGAGCTTATTAGTATGTAATTGGAGTTTGAGAAAAGTTTAAAGAGTATCGAGGCTTTAAGTAAACCTCACGATCGAAAAGGTTTCGCAAAATTCTATATAAAACCCTCGCCAAAACAAAAAAAAACACACATTTAGTTACAAGTTATTTCCTACAAATCAAACTTAATAATCATTGGCTTACCGTTGATCCTGTCCTCGTGGGCCTGGATGTCGGCTTCGACCAGCTGGTGCTTCTTCATGAGGTTCTGCACCGACGCCAGGTCCTTGCCGGAGTCCTCAGACGTCAACAAGCTTTCCACCTGTGTACGACGTCCTTTATGTTTACCGCTTAATTTCAATATAATCTATAAACTTAGCCATAAACAAGCCTTAGCTCCGATAAAGCCTTATGGCCTTGACTTACGCTTTAATTTAGTTTGCTTCAACTATTCAACAAAATAGTGGTTGTATTCTACTTAATTTTATTTATTAGGATAAAAATACATATAGGTACATGACAATGACTAAAATCGATTCAGTTGCTGATTTTAAACAAACTACTTTCAGAGTGTGAGTCTGCTAGCACAACGCGTGCTGCCAAACTATATTATGATCAACAAGTATTTTTACTACAAACACTATGTTTAATTCATGTTGTTGGTTGAAGTACACTCACGAGCATTAACATGTATACGTTTTTGACTTTTTTTTAACTCTTAATTCATTGTATTAAGAATTACATTATGTTAATGCTCGTGACTGTACAACGGAGCGCGCATTACCTCTCCGAGCCAGAAGTCGAGGTCCTTGACGGCGGCGATGTAGGTGCGCTGCTTGTTGGCCTCCTTCAGCTTCAGCGACTTCTCCGTCGTCTTCTGCGTCAGGAACTCCCACTGATCCGCGATCGACGCGAGCCGAGCCTGCAGGTGATTTACAAGTTAGCTCATATTCAAATTTCCAATATTATATTCAACTAGGTTTTTGGCACGATAAATCATAAGGTAAATTAAACACAAGGATAAATGGATATAATCCAAAACTGTTGTAGATACGAAGCATCGTAGAAAAAAGGAGGTTATAAATATTTAAAACAAGATTTATAGACAAGTTTATTTACAAGTTAAAAATTTACAATATTTTTTCTTTTTGTGTGCATCGGACTCATGTCACAATAATTTTTAATTAATTCAGTTTTGCACAAAGAAAACATACATTGAAATGTACGTTACACAGGACATATAAAAAAATGAGCCTAAATCTCTACAAGAGATCTCTTCCAGCCCACCCTAGCTGTGGTGTTTTTTTTTTTCAATATAATGATAAATATTTCGTCTGCCACAATAAGTAACATTGATGTGATGAGCTCGATGGCGCAGTGCGATTGTTAAGGTTAAGCCACTTTATAAATGCCGGTCATTGAATGGGTGACCAAAGATGTATCATCTCGAGCTCCTCCGTGCTTCGGAAGCTTCGAAGGCACGTAAAGCCGTTGGTTCCGGCTGCATTAGCAGTCGTTAACGACCATCAATCCGCATTAAGGTCGCGTGGTGGTTTATGGCTCGTCCCTATCCATTCATATCGAAGGCTCGTGCCCCAGCAGTGGGGACATGAAATGAGCTGGTGACGATGCTGTGTGTGAGGGTGTGGGATGGTGTGGTAGCGACCTGCACGGCGTCCTCGCTGCCGCTGCACTGCGCGCGCTGCACGAGGTTGCCGCCCATGGCCAGCACGGACTGGATGCGCTCGGCGTTGGCGGCCAGCTCCGCCTCGAACGCCTGGTGCTTCTGGTGCTTCGACTGGATGTTAGCCGGGTCCTGCAGGGAGAAACATATCGTTCAGATACTAGCTAGTACACCACACTCGGTAAAAAGTGAAGCTTCAATGGTTGGTTGGAAAAAAGGAAAGTTATCACCGTAACAATTTTATTTGGGCAGAAATAGTATAAGCAGGTGACGGCAAGAGGGAGTTGCCCTAAAATTTCATGAAGCTTCTTCCGAGTATCCTATTGAGCGTTTTCTCGAGTGACGGATAGAATAAAAATTTTTCTGGTTTGAAGTACAAACACTTTATAAAGTAATAAAAAAGGACAAGTGTTAAAAAAATCTATTACGCTATTTTTAAAATGTATGTAATATAATTTCTTATAGTATCTTATGAAATTAAGCTAAGAAAGCTCCGTGTACCTTATAGCTCTCCTCGGTGGCGAGCTGCAGCTTTTCAGCGATCCAGTTCTCCATCTCGTCGGCATCGCGCGAGAACTGCTGCAGGGTCTGCTCGTCTCCCAGCCTGCCAAACAAGTGTGCTTTTTTAAAACTTACGTTTCTTGTTATTTGTAAAACTAAGTCTGCACCTTTCTTGTAACTTAACAAGAATCTTGACACATCTGGAGAAACCACCCTAGCATCTCATGCGTGAGTAACCTCCTCTGTCCCACATTCCAGTAGTCGTTTAGACAGCAGAAAATTATTCTACCTTACGCCAATCGAATGCATATCATTAAGATGCTATTTAAAGAATTTGATCTAAATCTAGAATACCGACTTTTTCGATGGATCCATCATCTCAATAAAAAGTAAACTAACGTTTGGAAAAAAGACAAACTGTTGAAAAAATTCCACGAGCGGGAAACAAACCCGCACCCCAATAGCTTGCCTAATCTTTTTAAATGATCTTTCCAATATTTGTAAAAATACAACGTATATTTCTATAAATACGTTGATGACGTAGTTGTCGACATTGAATTGGACTCCTTTGGCTTATAAAGTAAAAGTAGATAGTGTTGATTAATTTCGGCGAGTTGGATTGAGCCACGATAGCATAGTTGGCAGTACACCTGACCCGGCATGTCATGGGGTGCGGGTTCGAATCCTGCTCGTGGAATTTTTTCAAAACTTTGTCTTTTTTCAAATCGTAATTTGTTCGCAACAATATTTGCGTAAAATTATATGTATATAATCATAGCCTGTTTGGCTTGACATTAATTAACGTTTTACATTTCGACAAACAAACTGAATACAAAAATACACTTTTTAATAAATATGCATACCGTTTGCATGTTTACATCTCACAAATAAATAATTCTGATTCTGATTCTAAGAAGTTTTATAGATGGAACAAACCCAAACCATAATTTTACAAGAGAAACTAACCGCGCCCTGTCATACGCATCTCGGCCATCATAATACACTATGGTGGTCGTTTTATTGTACACTGTGTATGCGTAGTGAGCGTAGGGTACCTGGAGCGCTTCTCGATGAGCGCGTCCTTGAGGTGCCGCCAGCGGTCGAGCACCTGCCGCCGCTTGTGGTCGATGGGCGCGGCCGCGTAGTGGTCGGACGCGATCAGCTGGTCCGCCAGCGTCTGCAGCTGCGCGATCTTCTCCTCCTGCGCAAAGACAGTTTAGTAGATACACGTCGCCACGAACATCATCGTAATGATTACTGGTACCATTAGCTAGCTAATCTATACTTATATTATAAAGAGAAAACCTTTGTATTTTTGTATGTATGTTTATGCCTATGTTTGCAATGAATTAACTCAAAAAGTACTGAACTGATAAAAAAAATTTTTTTACCATTAGAATGCTACTTTAGCGCTGATTAACATAGACTACATGAAAAAAAACCAAAATGCGACAATTTAATTTTCCAATACAAAATGATGTTTGTTTTGTTGTCATGGAAACCATTGATAGATATTTAACTCAATGATGGAAACTGTCAAAGCGGTACGAAGTCCGCCGGGTCAGCTAGTAGTATTATACAATGCGAATGACCTAAGGTAGGCCGCCTGCGTTGTCGACTTAAAGAGCATTGCGCACACTAATGCATGCACCTACCACATAATAACGTCTGACTATCATTAGTTGGACCACAGTTCCTAGGCCAGAACGACAGCTCGATAATAGTAATAATACTGTCTTCAAAAACAATCCGATCTCTTGTTTGCGAGTGGGTAAGTACTATAAAAATATGAATACCATATGGCAATTAAACTTTTTACCCTTTAACAGCTCAATAATTGATACAAAGATGTACTAATTGTGACCACGGACCCTGCGAAGGGTTCGAAACGTCAGGATACAAATTAATGTATAAAATAAACGCGAGTAGATTAGTCAAAGTAGTGATTGTGACGATTGTCGTCGACTCACGTGCGCGTTGATGGCCTTGTCGAAGTCCTCGTGCTTCTTGATGAGCTGCTCCACGTTGTCGGGCTGGTCGGGCTGGTCGGGCTGGTCGGGCGGCGCCAGGAACGCCTCGCGCGCCGCCATCCAGCCCTCCGCCTGCTCGCAGTCGCGGTAGAACAGCTGCAGCTCCAAGTTCTGGTCCAACTTCACGCGCCGCGCTACCCACGCCCTGCGAATGGACAGTCACGTTACGGTGATTCAATATTGATAAGAACACTTTTGGAAAAGTTTCTTATTTAAATCTATATCATCTTTTTTTTCTTATAGTCACATTTTTAATTTGTGTGTAGATAAGTATCTACAAGTATATACATAGAAAATGATGTAGCTGCCTGCTGCTTCTTAAAAAATGCAAGGCATAGAAAGGCCACAATTCTTTATTGTGGTAACCTATTTTTTTATTTTTGATGTAAGAAAGAGGGCAACGAGCAGGCGAGCCCGCTGATGGGAAATGTTCATCGCTGCCCATAAAAATCTGAAGCATCCGGAAAGCTGCCTATGCATTGCAGACTTTAAATCAATTCATTACTGTCTCAAGAAAGAAAAAAAACTAGAAAAAACCAAGTAAAAGTAGGGCTACTGACTTCTCAAGCTCCTGCCTGGCGTCGGCCATGGCATTGAGCTTGTCCTGGATATCCTGGCTGGCGTAGTGGCCACCCTGCAGCAGCTGCTGGCCGAACAGCTCCAGCGCCTGGAACGTGCCCGCGCGCGCGTCCATCTCCGTGCGGTGCTCCTGCGCATTACGGTACACGTTACCATCTAAGGATCCACCAATAGCCGAAATAGAAAACTCCAGTTTGTTATAGACATGCCACTTCGACCCGATTCCTTTCCCTATTTTTTTTATAGATTGCTTGCCTTTTGTATCCAAGAATGTAAATTGAATCGGTTAAAATAATTTGGCCACTGTTACTACTACATTTTGTTCCTTGTTTCTTTTACTTGCTTTAACAAATTTATTCAAGAACCTTCATTGAATCGGAAATAAAAATTAACGCGATATAACAGTTCTCCATGATTCACTGATGATTTAACTAAAAGAATTTTAAGTATTATTTTGACCTAACTTTTCCAATAGCAAGGTCTATTCCATTCGGTCTTATTTCACGTAAACTAGTTAAAACTGGTTTTAAAATGACGCTGTCTTATTTTGAGGAGTAAAGTTATAAAGAGACAGTATCTGTTTGGAACTAGGTTTAAATTGAGTTAACGTTTTGGAATAGCCCAGAATGTGTCCAAGTGCTGCAATAAATGTAAACTGTTTTATTTTATTGAAAACTATTTGTGTTTAGTTAAACAATGTTAATGATAACTATTATCATGTCTGTATATGACTTTAGGGGAAAAACAAAGCATGTGGTTTTATCTATTGATAATGTAAAAAACAATCATACATTATTAAGGATTCAATGATTGGGCAACATTTAAAATTAGTTTACTTGGGGTTGAAAATATTTGATAACAATAAAACAAAGAGAAGAGACAACGTCAACAAACACGCACACACAAATAATAAAGGAAATACAGAAAACACTGGAGACAACATCACACTCAAAATACAAAATAAAATATAAAAAAGTCACTCTGAAAAATGTAGGTACAGCAAATAAAAGAGTAATAAAATAAAAATCATTTTTAAAGTGGCTACAGCGCTAAAATTACGACACTTAGTTATACTGCACAGATATTAAAATTGCATTATTATCATAGTCAAGTTTGTATGAAAGTTGTTAATTGAAACCACGTGATCTAATAACTTGTGTTAGATAGTACGAATAAACCCACCATAAACTAGTTTAGTACGATCTTGGTGTTTGATTATGCATTAGAAGGATACCTACATGTACACGCACATCGATAGAAGTGCACTTTGTATCGTTTGTTTATTGTGTGATCAAGTGTACCCGTTCACAACCACGAATACAGCTCGAAACATACATGCAAGTAACCGCGATTTTACTCTCTCATTGATATTTTATTTCCAAAATATTTTAACAGCTGCATAACCCAATATTTTTCTAGGAAATTCGAAAGCCTGGCAGGTTTTAAATCGTTTCTTAATATCTATGCCAAATATCTTAGGCACATACATAAAGATTTATCAAAAATTGTGTGTCATCTGAAACTTCATTCGTCGTTGTGAACAGCAAATAAAACAAGAGTTAGGCTGGGAGCACACATGCGTGCAATGCGTCTGACCTGCGGCAATATGCCGTACCGCGCGTCTATCTCCAAGCGCTGGCTCTAGAAATACAGTCAACTTGTGTTATTTTCAAATAATTCCATGTCACCTTCGTCATTTCACTTGTGGCTAAAAGTCAGCTTTGTACATTCTATATTACGACGATTACACGTTGCAAATGAAATATTTTACCTTCACAACAGACTCATAAGTTTTTTTTAATACATTTTATCACGCTCCTTCGATATCTGAACGATATTTAGGATTACCAAACTAAACTTGATGACAAAAAATTGAGGATCTTAGAAAATGTATTGTGTGTAAATAGCCCAATAATGTATCTGGCCAGTACTGCGTTCAGGGAGCGAGCAATTACCTGGTGCCTCTCGAGCAATGCCTCGGCGCCGGTGACGTCGTTGGCGAGCTCGTCCGAGCTCACCAGGGACATCATGGAATTGATCCACGCCATCAAGTCGCGGTAGTCAGACAAGAACCTGATAAAAAATTTTTTACATAAGCATAATTCAGCATCTTACCACTAATATTACAGCTAAATATCACGTATCCAGACATCCTAAATGGACAGCTATTATGTTAAACGTAGAATTAATTGCGCCGATTGTAACGTATGCCTAGGATAGATAAAATTCAAAATTGAAGTATGCAAGAAACGCCATGTCTGCTTATTTAAAAATATATTGGAAAAAACATGAAAGTTAAAAAGTGCAAAAAAATTGTTAACCGTTAACTATGTGAGACAGTGGTAATATCAAACTTTGTAGTGTTTGAAAAAAAAAGGCCTTCACAAATGAGATCTTCTTGGCCTGGTAGGCTACTCTTGACGCAAACTCAATCTCAATACAATTCCAATCCCAAATCTAAAAAATTCAAATGGCACTATTAAAAGCGATAATAGCGCTACATTGCAATTAAATTGCATGGAAATTGAGTGAACAAATTATTATCGAGATGGGGCGTTCCGAAATTGCGAAACTTATCCCAATATCGATACATATTAATCCCGTTGGAATTGTATTGAAATTGAGTTTGCGTCAAGAGTAGCCTACCAGTTCTCTGCAGTCAAAAAGCCTAAATCAATTGGTTAATGTCCTGCAAAAGAATGTAGCTGCGTAAAAGTAGTGGCTGACCGCTGCAGGTCGTAGGAGTCGAGCAGCTTCTCCTTGCGGGCGTTGGCGCGCGCCTGCAGCCGCTGCCAGGCGTCGTTGATCTCGCGCTGCTTGCTGTAGGTGGCGTCGGCGGAGTCGCCGTGCGTGGCCATCAGCCGGTTGGCCGTCTCGTCCAGCTGGCGGATCTTGTCGCCCAGCGCGGCCAAATCGCGTTCTAGGCCCTCGTGTTTGCCTATCAAAGAACCATCAGATAATGTACTCGCGAATATCACCGGTGATGTCGAAATAATAGTAACATGAAATACACTAGGAAATATAATATTTTTTACTTAATTAACAATTCGATTATTAAGTTAAATATCGTTCCAGAATTTTTAATAATTTTTCCTTGAATAAGGGAATAAGGAGCATTCGTAATCGATATCATAGCGTGATAACTAATCACCGGTTCAAAAATCGCCTTCCAGGGTCATATAAGTATTGCGTCAGTGCACTCACGCTGCAGCGTCTGCACGGAGCGCAGGTCCTTGCCCAGGTCGTCGGTGGCGAGCGCGGCCTCCTTCTCGGCGATCCAGTCCTTGGTCTCGTCCACGTCGCGGTGGAAGCGCTGCACCTCGTGCGCCGAGCCCAGCTGCGCGGCGCGCTCCGACGTCAGCTGTTGCAGCGACGTCCACTTCGTGTTCAGCTCCTGGCGGGGGAGGGCGGATGTAGACAAGTACAATCGCAAAACACATTATGCATTATGTAAGTAAAGTGAATAGCCTATAACTGATCCATCATAGATATCAAGTCGATGGGTATTGGCTTAACCACCACGTTTGCCAAATGTCAGTGATCACAAACCCGGGGTATGCAGCGAAAAATCCGAAATACATTTTGCCCGACCTGGGAATTGAACACGGGACCTTCGGGTATCCGGCCGAGCGCTCTGCCACTCGGCCACCGAGGCCTACTATGAGTGATGATTACAAATATCATACATAATATTAATGAGATGAATGTGATTATGACATACAATAGACAGATAACAGATACAACATGACATGATCATATCAATAAACTGATCCAAAACAGAGGTATTATCTGCATAACATGAGGAAAACAATGAGATCACTTTCAGATCTATATGCCATGTACATGGTTACATGGTATATACCTATGCCTATAAGCAACCTATGATTTTTCATTTGAATAAATACTTTTTTTATGAAATCGTAAGCACTTATGAAATTAAACATTTATAGGTACTTAGTAATATTGACGTTAATCTCTAAATGGTAATTTACACCAACAATCCCGAAAAGGTAGCCTTTAAATAGGGGGTGCAGCGCGGACGCAAAGCTGCGACTTTCAAGTTTCTTTATGATAGCGAGCGAGCGGCGCGTGGCAGTGGTGTGACAACGGCGCACGACAAGAATACGCACGCACACTCATATCTGTACAGAGTAGGCTGGTGATTTAGATGAATCATCTAAATCACCAGAATGAATTAGAGCAATGTTTAATTTCGTAAAATCATAGGCGTTTAGGTAAAAAATAATAAAAGTCTTAATATTTTCATATTCATATTTTTTAATTGAAAAATAAGACAACAGTGGTGCGGAATATCAATACACACATTTTGATGTCGGATCATTGTTTCATTTGTGCTATATTTACAAAGTTTCTGAAGAAAAAAGTTTTTAGATATCATTACTTTTACGTATTGTTTATGCAGTTTCTGGGTATTTGTTTTAAATTCCAAGAAAAACATGGCCTTGTGAAAGGATCAAGCTAACCTACACTAGTCCTTTTAATGTATATGACCTATTCAGCGCCTAGCACCAGTGACTTAAAAACACGTAAATTTTCGAAATTCCGCGCTGCACCCCCTTTTGTGTCATTATTCAGAACGGAAACAAAAATTAGAAATGAACGTACGCTCTCTGTTTACTACAAAACTATGAGCACTATTAAAATCTATTTTGACATCGCGTCGGTGATCAAAAATGGGTCTAGTACAATATATAAACAAAGTACGTTTTGAGCAATCAGCTGTAAATAATAGGATAAGTTAAGTCACCAACCTGCATCTGCGTCTTGATCTTAAGCGCGGCCTCGGTCTGGCCGACGGTCATGAGCTGCACGGCGATCTCGTTCATCTCGGCGAGGCGCACCTCGTTGGCGCGCAGGTCGTTCTGGAAGTCGTCGAACTTCTTCTGCATCACCTCCACCTGCTCCAGGTCTTCGCCGACGTCCTGCACTTGCGCGTGCATCTCCTAGCGGGGCACATATACGATATTATGTTAACGTTTCGTGTTACAAATAATTATTTAGTGCATGACAAGAAGTTTTCACGTTTTTTTCACCTATCTGCTATTTAATAAAACAATATATTTATTTTGGAATTGTCCTATTATTTTAGAAGTGACTTTACGAACTTGACGTTTAATTATTACTCAGGGTATAAATTATATAGATCTTCAAAACAAATCGAATAGCAATTGATATAAATTAGTTAATTTTTACTTGAAGACAATTTTGAAAATATTTCTAACTTTGTTTTCTTCTAAAAACCTTCAAAAATGCGTTTATATGAAGAGTGAGTTTACGTCGATAGGCATATCAATATCTTCATATACATACATACTATCAGGTCCTATAGGTCACGTTGGTCACACATCTTTACGTTTGTTTAAAAATATTCACAACATAGAAAACATAGAAACATAGAAAATACTTATATACATCAAACATAGAAAAGGTTCGAGCTTCTGCAGTTTGACACCGTACCTTGTCCTTGATCCAGGTGGCGAGCTCGGCGGCCTCGCGCACCAGCACGTACGCCTTGACAGTCTCGTTGAGCTTGTTCTGCCGCTCGCGCGCCAGCCCCAGCAGGTTGTCATACTGCGACTCGATCTACGAACGTTGTTACAAACATTACAGATTTGATATGTTATAGATATGATCATTTATGTCAATTATGCATCATCATTGTCTATATTAAACCTCTCCAAGTGTACGCCACTGAGAACGATCTATGCAGCAGGCACGCATTATGAACAAAATATGCTTAAGCCTTTCACGGGAAATACATTTGCAATTTTTAATTGCTTTTCAATCTTATTGCAACATGGCTGCCATTACCTTCGAAAAAGTTAAGAGGTTGATATTTTATTGAGATTTAAATCCATGTCTTTAAAACTGGAAAACTCAAATTGTAATAATAAGCCATAGTCAGTTACATATAGAAAAATGTTAGACGTGTTAAAAACATACTTAATGAAAATAACGTAGGTATATCATATAATTCAAACATTTTCTACAAAATGAATAAGGGAAAAGGATGAGCGCATTCACCTGGTTCTGTCGCGCAGCAATAGAGCTGGAGTCGGCCAGGTTCTGCTGCGAGGATGAGAGCCCCGCGTCGATCTTCTTGACGTAAGCGGCCGGCACGAAGCCCTGGCGGTCGTTCACCTCCACCTTCCACCAGTCCTGCAAAACAGTCGTACTTTAAATCTATCGTCAATGTAAACACGGTAGCTCTTGTGGAAGTATATGATAGTTGGTAGTGGTAGTACCTTTTTAATAATTTTATTACATCTTGACTGTGATTTTTGCGTAAAATGGCCAATTTTGGCGTTCTGGATCTCAGAAACGAAAATACATTAACAATTTTGACTTATTGAATAGTGTAGAATAGCTATTGGCATAGTTCGTAGCGGTCTCGCTTTTTGTAAATGTTGCTTAACTTTTTAATGAAACCCAAAATAGCAGAGAAAGATTTTCATAAAATGCGCGAAGGCACTTTTTTGAGCTCCTAGATTGAACTACTGTTATAAACAAATGAAATAAAAAAAATAGAATGTTATCTCTTATATAGTCGAATAGTTCGTAGCGGCCTCGGAATTTTTAGATATCATTGATTTTACATAGAAAAAAATATTCTAAACCAAAAAACTTCGAAAATCGCTTTAAGATCGCTGTGAATTTCTCCTATCTACGATAATATTATTGAGCAAAATTTATACCAGAATAATTGTTACTTCATGAGGAATAAATATTTTATAATGAATTTATTATCCTATTTCGATAAAAAATATAAATACAACTGCAAAATTATTACAAAATGCGATGCGCCGGCCGTCCGATTTCAGCTTTTTCTCGCAGTGGAAATTTGTAATGCTAAGCATGAATTTATTATCCTATTTCGATAAAAACGATAAATACAACTGGAAAATTACTAAAAAATGCGAAAATGGGCATTTTACGCAAAAATCACAGTCGAGATGTAATAGGCCTCTTAATTAACTCTTCATTGTATAATATGTCAAATTTTATCTTTGTTTTTATACAATTACGTATTTTTATTTTGATATAAGGTACAAAAAATTCGATATCATTTGGTATTTTTTAATAAATACTGTCCATGAAAGTTTAAGTTATGAATACAAGCTAACACCCGAGCGTTATTGTAAACAAAAATACCTACGTTTTCTATGATTTAAGGTTAGATTTAAATCTAAATTATTATTATTGTTGTTTGGAAACATATAATTTTCACTTACGCGCGCACATTTCTTCCTTTTACGGTATCTCTTAAACACATTACCCACTAGTATCACAAACATCCAGCTTACAACTATCATTTCACAAACTACTATCACGGCACTATCACAGATACTTATATCACAGCACAATGTTTGGAGCTACATATTAGAGTCAATCATTCGCGAGTCGCGATCATCGCGCAATGAGGCACCTTATATAAATATATTCGTTTTGAAGCGGACACAATAGATGTAGCTACGTCGTAACCGCTCTCCGTATTGTTTGTTCTATTCATGAGATTTGAATAATATATGAATGTCTATTAACTTACGCACTTACTTATGTACCAACTTATTTATGTACCTATCTATCAACCGAATGAATGTTTCAGTTAAATATATTTACATCTTTAAATTAGGTATATATTTTATCCTTTTTGTTAATAACATTTCTACTATAGTTATATACATATATAATAGTGTTTCAGGATCACATAGATCATAGATGAAATTATGATTTTATTTTGTATAAGAGCGATAATTTTATTTGAGAATTAATAAAAAAAAATAACCTTTGTTACAATAATTACATTAAGACTCATGAATGCTATAACATTTAATTCTAAAGGTAATAAAAACAGTGCGAAACGACTAAGTTAAACGAAGACAATTACTACTGAATTGACTACGCCGCGGCGCCGCGCCGCTCGCTTTGATAAAGGATGATAAACACGAGTGTTATCAGTTTTCAGAGAGTTAATAAGTTAGGATACAAGTATTTTGGTTTAATTATCTCGATGGGAAGTGGTAGCGGTATTACAGTTATCTTTCATTCCATGATTTTGTTTATATTTTTATCTATAATATATTAAAGTTTTTTATAAGTTCTTTCATCTCATGTTAAATCGTAAAGTTTACCTGTAATTAAATAGTTTACCAACATATTTATAAAAGTACACACGTAGCATAAGAGTAAAGAAACACTTGTAAAATATAGAAGTATTTTTATATAGATCTTTACATGTCTTTGAATTTTGAATTTAAAATTAATAAACATAGAAACTTAGAGCTCAGAGACTGGTTGGTACTGTTTGTCAGACTGCTTGACCTTGACCTCGATTCTGCTATTCAGATTTCTCGATTCGGTCAGTAGGTTGATTTTAACAATTTCAATATCTAAGTCTGGCTACCGACATATTGATATATTATTGAGGCTCGATAGTGATGACAAGTGTTACGAGTGTGTGACTGAGCGTGTTTAGTGTGAGTCTGTGTGATTGAATGTGAGTATACGTGATCGAGTGCGAGTGTACGTGGTGGAGTGTGAGTGTGTGTGATTGAGTGTGAGTGTACGTGATTGAGTGTGAGTGTGTGTGTGTCTTACCTTGTTGTTGGAGTTTAGCAGCGTGAGCACGTCGCCGCGCTTCATGGAGACCTCGCGCGGGGACTTTTCCGCGTAGTCGTACAGCGCCACCACGCACTCCTTGCCCGACACGTCCACCACCGGCGACTCCTGTTGCTGCAACACAATTGACGTGTTCACAACAAGTCACTTACGAACATTCACCACTGTAGTAATGAATAAAGTGTAAGTGTAATTAAATTCTTTGGAAGAACAGCAAACAGTCAGTATTTCCTATCGTTATATATAAAAATCTTGTGCGTGTGTATGTTATTGAACTCCTATCTAAACGGCTGGACCGATTTGGATGAAGTTTTCTGTGTGTGTTCAAGAGGATTCAAGAATGGTTTAGATTTACAATTGGACCTGGTAGGTGGCGCTGCTATATAGGGGTCCATCATAAGATACGGGTGTTCTTAAGCGGACGAATGATTTGTTTGTTTTGTTGTCAATTAAACTTTAACTGTCAAAGCGGTACGAAGTCCGCCGGTCAGCTAGTTAAATATAATATTGGGGTCTTCAAATTAAGAGTGAATAGGTACCTTCTAGGCCAGCATATTTCATCGTAGGCTATCATCGATAATGTCATCACTTACCATCAGGTGAGATAGTAGTCAAATGCAAGCCTATCTAATTATTAAAAAAAAACCTATCAACTACTTGAACTTTTTTGTTATCGTTTCAAAATGAAAATTAAAGCTTAATTCTCTATTAAAGAGGACTTCCAAGTTTCTGACAACAATTTTACATTCAAGCGCGTGTTGCCGATTGTACAGGCAAACAAAATTGGATTCCCGACGAGGGCCATAATTGCCCTCGTCCCTTATTATCAATTATTGATAATAAGGAGAACAAAAACAAAACAAGTTTCGATTGAAATTACTTGAGTCGGCGCAAAATGTCCGTCTTTCTCGTACATTTTTGCTATGGGGTTGGCATAGTAGTTACGGCCAACCGCCTACCTGACACCTACCCTCATTGGGAATCCTAGTGGTGGTTAACCCGCCACCAAGATCAGGTGACCCCAGGGTGCTTTTCAATATGCATGGGGTTTTAAACTCCCTTAGTCGCCTTTTACGACACCCACGGGAAGAGAAGAGATGGGTTGGTGTTATTGCGTCCACACAAAAATCCGGAGGTTGAAAAATACTCTAAAATGAATTGCACAATAATTACCCGACAAGCGTTGGCCTGGTCCCGCAGGGACTTGATGGTGTTCCCGAAGGCCTCGAGGTCGGAGAGCAGAGCCTCGTGCTTCTTGAGCAGCGCCTCGGAGGAGTCCTCATCCTTGCCGTAGTCCTGCGTGTTGGCCATCGGCTCCTTCTCGCGCATCCACGACTCCGCTTCGTTGGCGTCCGCGAAGTACTGCTGCGCCTGCAGCGAGTCCTCGAGGTCTTGCTTGCGCTGCGAACAATTTTGGTCATGATGATCGGTATCAGCTTCATCGAACTGTAAACGTTCTACTGCTGGGCTTCTCCAGATATACAATAGATATTCTACGATGTTAGCCCGTAGCGGCATGGAAAGTGTAAAAACAAAGTTGTACGAGTTTCTACAATACTCGAACACAGTCATCTACTGAATGAAAATTGAAAATATCTATTGATAAATAATCTGAAATTCTACGATCTCCGATCTAGTTTGAAAATATAAAATAGATGATAGACATCATAGCTCTCATACTCTTCTTTTCATACTATTTTTCTTCTTCACATTGTCGATTGTAAAATCGTGTCCAATCTCTAGCATAAGTATATGAAATTTATAGAGTGAGAAATGTCTAAGTGCCCAGTAACTCTTTTGCCGCTGTGAGCGGCTTCTAAGCGCGGGGCGGCGAACGGTAAAAACAAATGTACAAAAATGTATGAAACACGCCACGACGTGCCGGCGGCAGCAGCATAGCGTAGCATCTCTGCGCGCGCGCCGCAAAACGCTAAACCAAAATTCGTGGCCAGGCCGTAAGGAAATCCAAGGCGCGTCTTCTATAAGTAGTTGCGCGCTTTCCTTTCACGGGGTGGGTGGCTTTAATTTTGTTTATGAATTATATTTGGTTTTATTTATTTCTCTATGTTACTTGGAAGCAATAAAGATTTTGTTTATTTTTTATAAGTAACTAGCTTTTGATCGTGGATTTGCTCACGTGGGCAAATTATGTTCGTTCTGTTTCTTTACAAGTGCAGGAATCAAGTTTTATTGCGCGCGATTTCCATACAAACTTTCCACCCTCCAGTTTTCGAAAAATGCTTAAACACATAATTCTTTATTTTTATTGATAAATTTAAAGATCGATGAAATTGTTCATTTTTATAGTTATTGCCTTAATAATAACGATTTCCCCAAAAAATATTTTTTTTTACTCCTTTAAGGGAAAATAAACAAAATTCCTGAGACAGGTCATTCTTTATTTTTTTTTTAAAAGCCAAATACCAATTTCCATGTATTTTACTTCAAAACTGATTTTTCATACAAACTTTCACCCCTTATTTGACCCTCTTAGGGTAGGATATTCGTAAAATTCTTTCTTAGTGGCTGGTTACATCACTCAATCAACCTATAGTCCAAATTTCATCTCATTAGCTTCAGCGGTTTCGGCTCGGCGATGATGAATCAGTCAGTGGGGACAAGTGATTATATATATACAGATTGAGTACCTGCAGCGCCTTCTCCTGCAGCTGGTTCCAGTGCGCGTGCAGCTGCTGCAGCCTGGCGCCGATGTCGTCGGCGGCGAAGTGGCCCGCGTCCCGCAGCGCGGCGCCCGCGGCGCGCACCGCCTCCACGCGCGCCTCGTGCTGCGCCATCTCACCCATCACGGCCTGGTGCTTCTTCATCAGGTTCTGCACGCCGATCAGGTCACGCCCTGGTACACGACACGAGGATATAACCAGAATCAATGAAACACTAAACGATCGATGTGATAAAATAAAAGAGTTTAAACTCAGCGAAGGAGGAAAGCACTAGACTACTCGTGCAGTCAGCGACACGAGTACCTGTGCACTTTAGTAAAAAATGCTTCGATCGATAATGTACTAGACCAGTGGTTCCTAACCTTTCCACGACCGTGGACCCTTTTCCTAATGTTTTGTTAGCAGGGACCACATAAACTGTACTTAAAAATAAAGTTTCATCTTTATTCAAAACTTTAAAAGTATTTGTAGCGTAAGTTCAGTAGTGAAAGTTTATCTTTACATACTTTATGCTAACTGGTTCTACTGTATTAACCCCATAACTAGGAATTAGCAAATAGGTAGTGTAGGTGTCACTGCAGGAAATAAAAAAACATTGTACTGCCTTTTAAAAAAATGTTCAGTGGATTTAACAATGTTCTGTCCCGCGGACCACTACCGATGCTCTCACGGACCATCTGTGGTCCGTGGACCACCAGTTGGGAACCACTATACTAGATGAAGGATCCGGACCAAAAATGCATCTCGAGAGTGGTCCCGTTTGCTCCTACCTATACATTTAAATTGCAAAAACTAAATCTGAAAAAACATTAAATAGCATCAACAACTTCAGCTCCATGTGCACCTTACATCTTAACCATAAAGATTAATTAAGGTTGCAAAATATTTGTACTTAATATTAACTATCATCGCCACAAACGTCATTTTGGCCCCAAGTAGCGTTTCGTTTTCCGAGCGCTCATCCAGAATCTAGTACATTATTGATCGAAGGAAAAATTAAATGGAAAGAAGACTCGTTGCTGACCTGTAAGAATTTAAAAATACAAGAGGCGGACAGAGTATCCTAACATAATACAACACGCTGGCTGACGATTCTTCCAATGACCACCAGAAACATAAAGCATTAACATTTAAACAATATAACTCTTAATACAATGGAATAAAAGTCAAAACTAGTCAAAGTGTATACACGTTAGTGCTCGTGACTGTACTGTGAATAAAAAGTGAATGCAAGTACTGTAGCTTACCTCTGTTGGTGGAGGCGATGATGGGCTCCTTCTCGCGGATCCAGGCGGCCTCGTCGTCCAGGTCGCGGAACAGCTGCTGCGCCTGCAGCGAGTCCAGCAGGCGCCGCTTGCGGATCGCCATCGGCTTGTCCAGCGCGGTGTACCGACCCACCAGACCGTCCTATAGCAAGATAAATGAGTTTATAACATTTGCCCATATTTATAAGAATAGAATTTTGAATTTTTTATTTACGAAAAATGTATGCATCGATTTTAGTAGACTAAAATCTATTTATCAGTGTATGTGTTTATTTGTAATAGCTTCGTTCAGTATAATAAAATAAATTTACATCCAAACAATAACATTCGGAAGTTGACTCAATAAACAAGTTTTGATATTGAAAAGCGGATTCAACATTTTAGAAATGATATTTTTTATATAAATGATGTAGACGTGAATCGAGGATGATAGAAAATTGTGCCTCAAAGGATTTTGTTTTAATTTCTATTTGTTACGATTAATTAAAATCAATATTTAAGACAGTAGACATTTACAGACAAAATAAAACTGAATCACAAAATTTGTCGTAACTATAAATCTATCTCTATCCGCACGCCATGACATGCCGGGTCAGGTGCACTACCAACTATGCTATCGTGGCTCTTTCCAATCGAATCGATTTTTTTTCAACACTTTTTTCAAAGAGATGAATGAGACTTTAAAGGAGATAAAGGTCGACTGACCCTCTTGGCGCGGATGTTGTCGGCGTCGAAGTGGCCGCCGCCGATGAAGTGGTCGGCCTGCGCGCGCACGGCGTCGATGCGCTCGGCGTGCGAGCCCACGTCCGCCTCCAGCAGCGCGTGCTTCTTCTGCAGGTTCTGCACCGATGTCAGGTCCTGGGGGAAACACCTTCACGTTCATACATTGGGCCGAGGCTTTATATTCAGATCATTGATTCCCATCTCTATAAGTTTATATACTCTGGTTTAGTATAACTAACTATATAAGACATATTATCATTTTATTTGTTAAAATAAAAATAAATTGCTGAATTGTTGGGAAATTTTCATTTACACATATTCAATTCTATTACCGAATAATGCAGACTTGAATATAAGTAAGTGCAGTACGCGTTACGTTGTTGACCGTACGTGTTACTTTACTAGAACGTACTATCTATCATAGTATGTATTTTTTTTTATTAATTTATTTCGTGCCACAGCTGGGCCTACGTAATAAATAAATAACCCTAAATTTCTCTCTACGTCTTATACTTTGGATGTCTCTCAAAATTATTTTATATAATAACTCGAGGTTCTCCCTCCAAAGCCATAAAAAAGGTTTGGTGTAAATGTAAAAAAAATGAGTTGAATCTAATAACCTTGCCGTAGTCCTCGCTGAGCAGCTGCCCCTCCACTTCGGAGAGCCACAGCTCGATGTCCTCGACGGCGCGGTTGAACTGCTGCTGCTGGGAAGCTTCCTGCAGCTTGCTGCCTTTTAGCTCAGAGGCTAACACCAGCTTCTCCCATAAGCCACCCAGCTCGCCGACGCGCGAATCGATTTGAGCTGCAGGAAATAGGTCACATGTAAAACATGCTTATTTATAACTATTTAACCCATTTGAGAGCTAATTTGCTACCCTTTGGATTAAATGAACTTTAAAGCAAGGAAAAATTACAATATTTTTTTTAACATCGAAGAAAAAATATAGCTATGGCCATGGGACGGCCGCGTCAACCCTGGTAATGTTAGTGGTTCTACTCTAGACTAATACAAAATGCTGAATTAAAGTATTTCATCATCAGTCACGATCGCGATATTCAAGTCACTTTTGGAATGACACACCTCAGATGGAAGGACATGTTTATTTGCTTAACTCGAGCTGAAGACCGAAGTCCAGCACTGAGATTAATCTATACACATATAATAACTTGTCCTGACTGACTGATTCATCATCGCCGAACCAAAACCGCTGAAGCTAATTAGATGATATTTGGACGGTAGGTTAATTGAGTGACGTAACTAGCCAGTAAAAAATGATTTTAAGAAATCATACCCTAAGGGGTCAAATAGGGGGTAAAAGTTTGTATAACAGTCCCGTCAGTTTTGAAGTAAAATACATGAAAATTGGTATTTGGCTTGTTTTCTCATATTAGACCTTTAATGTTGTGACAATTTTCTAGGAGACAATAAACGGCAATTTTTTTCTATCTAACGACGATGATGCACCAATAATGATTTTACTTGAACTTTGACTTATTGAAGCTGAAAACTGCTTGCACGAATGTGCCAATTGTGCCGTGCGTATGTCCCAAAAGCAAACTAGGAAACAAACTTTGGAACTAATTTGTAACACACTGTGCTAAATTTACTCTAAACAAGTGTGGCAAGTGGCAAGTATTGTAAGTGTGTTGAGTGATTACGACGTACGTTTGGCGAAGTGTTCCTGCTCGAGCAGCCGCTGGCCGGCGGCGGTGATGTCGTGCACGCGCGGGCGGTTGGCCTGCAGCTCCTGCTCGAAGTTCTGGTGCTTCTGTACCTTGCCGTTCAGGTTCGTGGGGTCCAGGTACGAGTCGTCCGTCGCAAACTTCAGCTTCTCGTTGATCCAGCCTGGGGACACGTGTACGAACGTCAGCTTTATGCACGCACTCCATATTATCACGACATGATTTCGTGCTATGAATCATTTAAATCTGAATTATACAGAAAATTGGCATTGTATTGCGAACATCTGTACGCCACGCTTGTACTCTACATGCGTATAGGTAGTTGGATGTGGTTTTAGTTACGCAAGCACACTGTAGTAGATGACCGTTCTCGAGTAGAGTATACATTTTTTGGATTTTAATTCCATTACAAATATAAGGCATGTACTGAAAAAAATGCATACTATCTTATTTTCTACTTCAATGACCGAAAAAAAATTAAAATCAAGGTCCTCTACAGTATATAAGATTCACCTTTGGTCTCGTCGCAGTCGCGTTCAAACTGTTGGTACTTGTATGCGTCCTCGAGGAGGGCCCGACGTTGGTTCGACTTCTCCAACAGCGCGGCGCGGCGTTCCAATAACTAAAGCAAAAGTTGGGTTATGTTTCAAAGAATATCTACATTTATTTTAAATTTGTTTAGGTTAACAAATAATTGAATACACTAACTATATATTCATTGACTTTTGACTGTAGTATTCTAGGAAATAATGTAAAAAGCCTATATACTGCCACTGCTCATTGCTGGGAAAAAGTGTTCATCAATGAACTACTTATATAAATTTATTTATAGAAAAATCAACATTATTTATAAAAAATTATAATATTTACAAAAAAACCAAGTCATCGCTTAATGGGTATATAAAATCATAAGGTAGCGCATACTAACCATTTCCCTGCGTTGCGCCACGTCGTCGGCGGCGTAGTGTTGGCCCTCGATGAGGTTGGAGGCGACCTCGTCCAGCGCCTTGATCTTCTCCTCTTGAGCCGCTAGCGACTTCTCAAAGTCCTCGTGCTTCTTCAGCAATGCCTCCACTGAGTCCAGCGAGTCACCCACGTCCTCGTTCGCCAGGAATGCCTGCGCAGATACGAGTACAATTAGTTATGTTAAATAGTTGTTTTAATATGACGATCACATTTAAAGGTAGAGTAAGTAAAAATAAAAAATAAGTTAAACTTTTACCAAACTCGTTTATTTATCTTCCTTCATTTAAGATTCAATTTATTTTGATAATTAATCGTACCTATAAAAAAAGTTCTTATTTGATGTTTTTGATTTTGACTAACTGGGACTCAACGCCGATCACCGACTATTGTCAGGAGCAGTGATCGGAATAGGTAGGGCATGGGGTGAATTATCACCTTATGACAATATTTTTTTTTCGGAACAACTGTCCGGGTTTCCGGACATCACTTGAGAACATTAAAAATTAATATTATCAATACAGTAATTGATTTTATTACTTATTTTGTATCTCGGAATTGCCGAAAATAAGTAGACACGTTTTTTATTGTTTTCCAAAATGAAAAACAATCTAGTCGTTATATATTGGATTAAACTTATTTTTTACGCGTGTCTAAATCTATTCTTGTCTCGCTCATGTCTCGCAAGACTTGGGCAGCCTCGAATGTCTCGGAAGTGGAACAATGCCGTTCGTTTACCAGTAATCTATAATAGCGAGATTGTCTTTCATTTTTGAAAACAATAAAAAACGCGTCTACTGATTTCCGGCAATTCCAGGATACAAAATAAGTAATAAAATCAATTACTTTATTAATAATATTATTTTTTAATGTTCTTATGCGATGTCCGGAAACCCGGACAGTTGTTTCGAAAAAAAATTATGTCATAAGAAAGTCTCCATTATTTTTGTCCGTTCTTCAAACTTTAGATGAATTAGCCCTACCTATTCCGATCACTGGTCATGAGAGTAGCAGTCATTCAGCTCCGGTATTCGTACAAGGGCTGAAACACGAGCTCATAATAACGCCCGATGCATCGTTCGTAGTAGTATTGGCTGAAATAAAGCTCATATTACAACAACTGACCTCCTGCTTGTGCATCCAGGCGTCGGCCTGCTCGGTGTCGCGGTAGAACAGCTGCAGGTCGAGGCACTGCAGGTAGAGCACGCGGCGCTGCTCCCACAGCGCGTGCAGCGCGTGCGAGTCCCGCTCCAGCGCGGCGAGCGCGGCGTCCACCTCCCCGGCGCCGCGGTGCTCGCGCGCCACCAGCGCCCGCCCCGCCGCCACGCAGCCGCGGATCACGTCCGAGCGCGCGTCCATCTCGCCCTGGACCCACACGACATTACACCTTACTTTTTTTTTACCTTTAGTCGATGGCTTCGTGCGATTAGCACGTTTAGCCAGTGCCATTTTCTCTCACAGGTAATATATAAATAAATAATATTTCCTTGCTTTATGATGATGATGAATGATAATAGAAATGAGAAGAGAAAAATGATATACCCCGACCCCTCGAGTATCTCAGTGAAGATGTGGGGCTTCACCGAGTCCTCGGGCGGACTTCTTGAGAGAAATTGAAAAGTGACGTTGCACTGTTTCGTTTCGTTTGCCGACACTCATGCGCACTCACGAACACTTAACGGTTAATGATCCAGCATTATTTCACATTAATATTCGACATAAAACAAGTTTTAGAAAATAAAACAAACCGCAGACATAACTCTTCACTTTCCCGCCAAGAAGTCCGTCAAATGTCGATATGATAAGATGTTACGCTTCGCTCAGGGGGGTGATTTTAGATCTATCGAGCACTCGTAATTGATATTATATCTAATATCGATCACGGGTGCTCCTTTTCCTCTTATGAAAGATCACTGGTAACCTATTTTAGTCACCGAAAATACTTCAACGATATTTATTATAACAATCAAATTGTAAATAATGCAACAAATATTATATTTCACGACACATTTTATTTCGAGTTCACCGGTGAGATTAAAAAATCGCCCCCCACAGTGCGACCAGCACTTTAGACATTTAATCGATTAGACTAAATTTTAAGCCAAGAAAGACTATGTTAAATTACGTGCGATTACACGATTCGTACATATATACTGCAGAAAACATTAAAATCTTTTTTAAGCAAATCATACATAGGTTAAATAGGTTTGTAGTTTTTAAAATTTCAGAGAACATTAGTGGCATTTCGTCGATATAATCTAGATGTTTTCAACAATGCGTTAAACGAATTATTATTACGTTAATAATAGAAAATCGATAACTATTAAAAACTCTATAAGTAATTTTTATCATATTTTACAAAGATTAAAAACTATAAAGACAGTATTGTTCAGGTGTGGTAAGTGGGCGTGGGCGTACCTTGTGCTCCTGGTGGCGCTCGAGCAGCGCCTCCGCGCCGGGCACGTCCTTGGCGAGGTCGTCGGCGGCGATGAGCGCGCGCATGTCGCCCACCCACGACGCCAGGTCGCGGTAGTCCGCCAGGAACCGGTGCAGCGCGTACGACGACTCCAGCTCCGACCGCCGCTCCTGTACGCGCACCGGGACAGTTATACACGCAAACATTGGCTAAGAGATCAAATCTTCTTTTGAGAGTTGACACAAATGTAAGGCGAAAAAATAACCCTTGCGGCGGTACGACTTCTACAAGGTTTTCACGGTGGGTTTACATGCATTAAAAATTAATGTAATTATTATTTAAAGAACCTGGCGTTCTTTTTTAATGACTAAGATAGTCATTTTTGGATTTAATTAGTTTAAGTTAGAAGTTATAATAGATCTTTTACTTACAAGTATTTTTTCATTGTGAGTTCAGCTGTCTACTAGTCTCTTTGTAATATATATCGCGAAGTTCAGAATAAAACTTTATATTCAGAAAAAAATCACAATACAATAGAAGAATTTTACTAGGTAACTACTGACTACTGTAGGGTCTGACCTCTTAGCCAAAGTAACATTTATAAAATATAATAATAAATATATACAGTGAAAAAAATTTAAACGCCCACCCGACCCAGCCAGGAATCGAACCTGGGTCTTCCGCAATCCGGCTGGCTGCACTGACCACTATGCTACCGGTAACATTACATGCAAAGTAACATTACATAAATGATAGCGAAGTTCGAAAAGAACAAAATGTATGGGATTGACATAAGCCGCGCTAAATCACGTGGTCAACGTCATGTCACTCCCATACACTTATTATTTTCTAACTTCGCTATCGTTTTTATAATGTTACTTTGTCTAAGCCCCCAGTTCAGACCTTTATTTAGCGATAAGACCGCCAAATTGTAACTTTGTAAATTATTTATTTTTTGTTCATGTTTATGTTTTATAGTGTTGCAATAAAAGTATTATCTACCTATCTATCTATCTTATTTAGAGTACACATAGTCGTCGTTTTCAGCTGTCGCATATACTAAAGCATTAGTAATATTTATTACACGAGATATTTACTTTAAGAATAAATGTTCTTAGCTCTCGACCTACAAAGCTATAGATGAAGATGTCCAACACTTGTTGTCGGAGTGTGCTCGGAACGAAAGACAGCGGCAGGCATTGATGATGTCATTTAAATTAAATCGGTTAGATGTCGGCATTTTTCAAAGCATTTTAGCTGAACCGTTTTCCGATTCAGCTAAATTTCTATGCGCCTTTGTAAGATCGGAGTAAATAATTTGTATTAGCTTATTTATAAATATTATAATATTAGTTTAGTTCAATTGTCAACATCACAAACTAGGTATAAGTTAAATATTGTATGTATTTAGATTAGGCTATAATAGGACTGACATGTCTACATAAAGACAAAAGTCCTTAAATAAATAAAGAGAAAAAAAAAAAAAAGCTATAGACACCATACTGGCTGTTAAATGAATGAGCTACCTGGTGGATGGCGGATGCTACTGACCTTGGCCTTGTGCACGAGCGTCTGCCAGGCGGCGGTGATCTCGTCGCGCTTGGCGTGGATGGCGGGCGCGTGGTCGGCGTGGATGGCGGCCAGGCGCGCGGCCTCTCCGTCCAGGGTCGACACCTTGTCCTCCAACGCGGCCAGGTCGCGCTCCACGCCTTCGTGCTTGCGCTGTAAACGTTACATGATATTACCTAATGGTTCTACCTGTCTCTCAAAAATATGGACAATAGAACTGTCCAATTTTATGGTTCATATTTTAGCGTTAATATAAAGTCATGTTTGTGAAGAGAAGTTAATAAAATAAATATTTATTTATCTATTTTTCTTACTTTAGAAATCTAAATCTAGAAAGAAACGATTTGTTCTCAATCTCTTGATTTGTTTACTGCTTAGCTATGTATCGCAACTTAGACCATTTTCCTATTCTTTTTCTTCGTCTTCTTCCAGTCCTGTTACTTGCAAACGGCGCTAAATATATTATTCCTTCACTCTTCTCTATCAGCCATGACATAAACAATTACTTTTTATTTTATTTATTTAAACTTTTGCAGCATATCTATTACATGTCGGACTTAATGCCTGAGGCATTCTCTACCAGTCAACCTCAGGGTGGTGCAGAGATAACATTGGCAGGTGCAATTAAGATGTATAATAAATAACAATCACTCCATTTACACAATACCTTCATATTTTCTTCTCTCCCCTTCTGTTCGTCAACACTTTTTTAGTACCATGTATTTCATCCCTTCTCATCACATGTCTGTACTAAGAAAAACAACTTGTTCTGAATTTAGATGATCTCGTAAGCAGTTACCTGCAGCGTCTGCACGGTGGCCAGATCGCGGCCGTAGTCGTCGGAGCCGAGCACGAGGTCCTTCTCTGAGATCCAGGCGATGGTCTCGTCGGCGTCGCGGTTGAACCGCTGGATCTCGTGCGCGCCGAACAGGCGCTCCTGCCGCATCAGCGCCATCTGGCGCAGGCGGTGCCACGCGTCATTCAACTCCTGGGAAAGTTACAAAACTATGAAAATACTACATGCGTGTGACAACAAACGTACTAAGAACTTGCATTTTTCTTAAGTTTTACTCCACTTCCCGAACTGAATGTATTTAATTTATTTTATTATTATACATTTTTTTTTGCTGTAGTGGAGTTATAGAGATAATGTGGTTAAATGTTAACTAAATGATGGGGATAATGTTACCATATATGCAAATTGCAAATTGTTATAACAATTATTTACGAAAATCAGCTGATTACAGTAAACATTGGGTTAGTTGAGATCCAGTTTACAGAAGCTGTACTTCTAAAAATCCGATATGATCCGAAACCCTCGGAGAATCTAGAAGAAAACGGGGACACGCACTTGTGCGTGATGCCATTCCCTCTAAACAAACTCTAACGCGGTTTCGTTTCACATGGCTCGAGGAACCCTTTAAGTTTCTCGCCCCCCTCCAAAAAGTTCGGTGACGCTGAAAATGCCGCCTGGGGCAATCAACAACCATTCTCCAAAAACAATGTACTTCTAAGAGTTAAGCTACAACTGTGTCACAATAAGAGAAGTTATCAATTTATGTTTAAGTGGTATACTGACATCCTTCCTCTTGACGATGGTTTCGCGCTCGGGGTGGCCCTCCAGCACGAGCCGCTCGGCCAGCTGGTTGACCTCGGTGACGCGGTACTCCTGCGCCGCCATGTCCTTCTGGAACTCGTCGAACTTGCGCTGCAACACCTCCACGTGCTCCAGGTCGGAGCCGAACTCGTCCGCGCACACAAACGTCTCCTGTGACGGAGAGGAAAGTTTAATGGATAATTCTTTATTAAATTTGACACTTAACCACACATGTCATGATGACTCGATTTCGAGTCGAGGAAGCATTGCTTTTCTATTACGTCTAGATTTCCTAGTTCGACAGGGGACAAAGTGTACTTATGTACTTCTATTCAGGCTGCACATCAGACCATCCAAAACTACAATTTTTTTTTAAATAAATGTTAATTAATATGCCATAGACATGAAGTTTAAGGTTCATTGACTAAATTTGACTAACTAAACTAAATAAGAAATGTATCACCGTCTTCGCATCTATGGTCTAGTTGTTAGATAGAGGTTTCGGATTTGATTCCAAGCATAAGGCTTGTACTCGGGTTTGGTTGGTGTTAGGGCTAGTTCTAAGTTCGGATGGCTAACTACCACCATAATATCTAAGTCTGACGCCATAAAAAAAATGTTTAGCAGCAATGTCGTGTTACGGTAGTCGGGAGACAACATAGCCAGTTCCTATACTAAACTATACTATGTATTGTGCGTTAGCTCTAGTTAAATTGTACTTTTTCCGACAGCACTGAACATTAAACATAAAAGAGAGTCTAGTGTATTGGTGTAGTAATGTTACAAAACACCTACATTCATAATGTCAATGGCATGAAATTCACTTACCAAGCACATTAAATTATGATACCTAATTTGGTAACGTCGGAAGATAGTAAAATATAGGGGCTTATGATTCAACATTGTAAAGTAGATACACCAATTTGAAACTATTACATGCACTTCTTCTTGCCCTCGACTGCGTTGTTATTGTAGCCTTATTATAGGAGCCATACAAAAACTATAGTTTATTTTTTAAGTGCAGTGGACTATACAAAAATTTACAATACAAATTACAAAAGTTATTAGAAAGTTATATGATGTTTGGTACATAATGTAGCACCATTTAAAGTAACTCCGGTGTTTATTTATTTACTTAGGTGTTTATGTGATTGCACTCTTTTCTGAGTCCTACGCGCATGCTTTACCTTGTATTCTCGAATGCTAAAGATATAGCTGGCTAAATTACGTCTTATTACAGGTTCTATCACTAAATTGGTGATTTCTTGAAAAAATTTGTTGTTTTTTTTTTATATGATTGTAATTTCGGCAGTTCTTACCTTATCGTGTATCCAGAACATGACCTCATCGCAGTGGCGCAAGAACTGCACGAGCACCAGCGCCTGTTGCAGCTTCATGCCCTTCTCAGCGAGCCGCGACAGCAGCAGCTCCCACAGGCGGTGCAGCTCGTCCAGCCGCCGGCGGATCGTCTCCGACGCGAAATGCCCGCCCGAGATCATCTCGCTGCCGGTGTTGTCCAGCACTACGATAGCGTTCGAGTGCGCAGCCACCTCGGCTTCAAACGCCTGGTGCTTCTGGATCTTGGCCTGATTATGATGAAATAATAAAATGTTTTGAAAAAAATTGGTATGGTTCAAATGGGTAGGCTAATATGTGGTAGGGTAATATGTTTTCGTTTTTATTTTGAGATTTAATGGAGTTTGATGTTGTAAAAAGCTGGTGTATTGGGGTAATGATTATGAAAGCTTCTATCATTTCATCTTTAACGGAAAACATATTTAACTATTATCTTAGGTTGATGTCATAAGATAGCTTGAAAAACAGATGAGTGTTGAGAAACTTCTCAACAATCACCTTATGTATTGATTGAAAGAAATTACAACAAATAAAAAAATTGTCTTACCTGAAGGTTGGTAGGATCTTTGTAGCTCTCATCACTAGCAGCTTGCAGCTTCTCCTGGATCCATGACTCGAGCTCATCAGCGTCGCGCTTGAAGTACTGGAAGCGCCTAGAATCTTCCAGCTTCTCGCGCTTAGCGCGGGCTCCTTGCTTGAAATCTTCATAGCGGTTCAGCACCTACGATTATTGAATAACACTATTATTATTTGATCTACAACAAAAACTTAACAACTTAGGTGTATATTACACCTAAACCTAATTTACCAAAATATTCAATGAAGATAAGATTTGCACTTTTAGATCATAAATTTGCAGATAAGATTATGTTATACTTTATTAAACATTGAGATAGCTTAATGATTTATGTTTTATAAAAATCCTTGTTTGATGATGTAAGTACCTGTTCACGCCGCTCTTGAATATCCTCTGCTGTTTCGAGGATCTTCACCTCCTTGGGGGGAGGAATCTGCTCCATGGTGGATTCTACCAATTAGCTGTTAACAAAATGAATGATTATAATATAAGTTTTGTACGTCTATATTCTAGCTGCCAAGATATTTTAGCCATCTGATATTTTCATTCCTTTAATTTAGCCGAGTGTAAACTACAATCTTATAAGTAAATTTTGATTTCTGTAAGGATTATTTGGCTATATTAATGAACAGCTAAACTTATAGATTTATTTTTTGCATGACCATTTTCATGTTTCAGGGAAGAGTCTTCTCGTAAGACCAACTGTTGTAATAATTCACTAAAACTAAAATTAACTAAAATGTTTAACCATTTATAGAATGCATGCATGCATGTAGGGTGCAATTGCAACCATGCTCTCAATTTTAAAAATAATTATTAAATATACACAGAAACCAAATGCATCCAATTAAAGTGGTCACAAATTGTCACTCCGCAGCTACCAACAGACAGATTTCACTCCAAGGGAAGGCAGAATGACAATGTTCTGTGTGTATTACACACATATTTTTTACACTTCATTACAAGTCCCCTATGAATGATCATAGAATTTAAATGCAGACCAAAATTTTTGAATGTTTTAGTCCAGATATTATTTTTGATTTGTCTATAATAATATATATATTTATGTTTATGACTGTAATAATATATATATATTTATATTCCTGTGTTTTAGTATAAAGTATATGAGACAGTAATCACTGGAAAAGTATAGCTTATACCCATGGTGTTGCGTGTCAATTAGGCAAGTTAATTAGGTATAGTATGTCAATCGTTTTTCTAGTGCATTTTAAGACAACCTATCTAACCAACTGTGACCTCTATTTAAAAAGATGAGGTCACTATCTTTATTATGCTAGCTGACATCACATGACCTTGTGATTCACCATTTCGTAATGTTCAAAATAAGAGACTATTATACTATGACTGATATTTTATTTGCAGACTCTAAGATAAACTACATTTTATAAGACAGACTCTTTATCAAGTAGTTTACCATCAGTTATAAATTAAATAAAAATATGAGTTAATGCAACTTATAATATATTATTAATATATATATTATTTATATTACACTAGTCTCATGTGTTAAAATATATTTATTACACCTAAGTTACTAATTTACTAAAAATTCCCTTAACCAATGAATACCTTAACCAATTAATGCCAAGTTGAATAAATAAGTACTACCAATTTAAAATTGAAACAGCAATAACAACTAGAATTTCACAATGCATGAACAAGTAATAGCTGTTTCGCATTTACATTTATTACTGTTACAGTTGGTGATTTAACCTTCCTCTGAGTACTGTAATCAATACTTAAATGTAATCTGATATTGAGTTCACAAGTGGAAGTATGTTATATAGGTACTTGGGTGTGGCCCACTTGATCTATACAATGTTAATTTTTTTTAACTAAACTTAACATTCTGCATTGATAATGTATGTGTATTAATAAGATAACAAATGATAAGAGAAAATGTAATGGCTTTAGTCATTCAAAACTTCAAAAGTATATTAATATAGCTGCCACCAAGGCAGTTATATTAATATACCTACTTACAAACAAAAACACTTCTTCATAATTAAATTCTTAATTCATGTAGTACACAACAAAAATTCTATAAAACATTTTAAGTGGAAGTTTATAACAATTTTATTATTGGATAAATGGTAACTACAATTATGTATCATATCAGAAGCGGCTTTTGCCTTGCTTGCAATGGCATGTATGGAATAATAACACACCCAAATGTCGTAATAAAATAAACAAAGTATGGGAAACAGCATGCAGCAAGTGAAATTGAAGTGCAGTGGGTTTTATCAATAGATGGAAAGTTGTAAAATGCGACACTGCTAATGTGCGGCAATGCTCTAGATTCCGGGCGCGCCGCGCCGGCACGCTCCGCTGACTCCACCACAAGTACAATCAAACAGCTGCCGGCATACCTATGTTATGTACCTACCTATCTATCTACATTACCTACGACCTCACGCCGACTTCCCCTCTATGTATAATGACGTAATGCACCAAAATAAACTTAATAAGGATAACGGTGCGGCACCAATAAAGATATCCGCAGGACGCAGGCCCTATATACGTAACCAACAAAATGTAGAATTTCCAGTAAATTTACATTTTGGAAGCGTTCCTAATCTGTTGGGGATACAAAAAGTGCCAATTACCGATGTGAGGGGAATGGGTGTGTCATCGATAAGTTATTGGTACTACGGTTTAATAAACTAAACTTTGTTCTAAGTTACGCTTACCGTTGTAAATTACACAACACACACAATGAAATGGATTACAATCAGATTATATTACTAAGATTTTACAGAATTTCATTAGAAAATCGTTCGTTCGACTTGATTTACAAATGTACTCTATCTATGGATTTGATGCATCGCGTCACAGCAGCCGTCAAATTTATAATGATGTTGCTAGAAGTAAAAACTACAGAATACATACCTACGGGGATGTTCCGATATACACTGCGAGCGAGCACTGTCAAGTGCTCTTACTGGTGAGAAAGTTGTTCCGTTATGGACTGACAGTATACTGCCGCAGTATCCTAGGGAAATATATGACGTCATAAATCGTCGCCATTTTTGTACTGCAAGCACTGGTATTTTCAGGGTAAGGTGCTCTCAGTGCTTTAATCACGTGATCAACAGCGTCCAGAAATGACATGGATGACAGTATACTGGACTGCCTTCCGTTACAAATAGTAACCAGTATAGCTAAGTATACAGGAACGGCTTCGCAGTATACTAATTTGTAGTCACACCTTACAGTGCTCGCAGTGTATTTCGGAACATACCCTACATAAACTTGTTACCTGTCACTGTCAGCAAAATAATAGTGATACACGGCTACAGCATGCTATGCATGCTACGACTGAGGACTAAAACAACATTAATGCAAAAGTTACGATATCTCTTTGTGTAATATGATCATGAAGCTGTAGATATCTACAGCTTCATGAATATGATGTCACTTATAATTTGACTTGACCGTTATTCAAAGCATAGTTTAAATAGTAAGGTTGGCAACCCTATCACAAGTCTTGTTCGATATCTCCGTTCCTTTCTAAGAAAGTCTTATGAAATTTTGGATAGCGTGGGCACTAATTAGGCACTAAATATCTGTGTAAATTTCGTTGCTATAAAATAAGTAGTTTTCGAGAACGGTCATGGGTACGCTATGCCAGCTTGATCGTGATGCCAACGTACACACTAAAAAAGGTCTTTATTTCTTAAACTAAAGAGGCACTAATTATTTTGTTTTTGCACTAATTACGCACTAAAAGATGGCATAACAAGAAACGTGAAATCGACCATGTGTAATTATTTTCCTATAGTGTGAGTGTGAATAGTCCGCTTTATTTGAATGCATCAAGGAGTATGGAACTATGGAACTTAGAGAGGTCCCTAATCTGTGAAGAATATTCAGTTTCATTCTCTTTGATTTAGTTGTCAAAAAGATATTCTGGCTGGGTCCTTGTGTTTGTTGTATATTAATTTGTATGTCAATTATCAATTAACCCTTGTTTAATAATGGCTTGTTGATTATTAAAAAGCAGTCTGCGGGATTGAAACTATCGATGTGCAGTGTAAGGTGAATACAAAACATGGCGACTGGAGGCGAAGAACTGTGGCGCGAGTGCGCGTCCTGGCTTACGAGATGTGGCTTACTGCGTTCGGATCATAAGGCAAATTGGGAGACCAGTACAATACATGATCTTGCGTACACTCTGCGCGATGGAGTTCTGTTGTGCAACCTCTTGAACTCGCTGCACCCTGGCTGCATCGACATGAAGGACGTGAACCAGAGGCCTCAGATGGCGCAGGTAATGAGTGCTATTCAACACGACCTTCATTCTAATTACGGTGAAATACTTGAAATCATTAATTTAGATTCGTCACTGTTACGGCTCTAATTAATGGTGACTCCTGTATAATATTTTGTAAGCTATGTCTATTCTAAAGTAAAACTAAACTGTGCTGTATGTAACAATGTTAAAGGACAAATAATTAAAATTTAGCATTTTCAAAAGGAGGGGAGGCTTTTGCCCTTGAGTGAAATAGTAATGGCTAATAATATAATTTAGAAGATATTCAAAAGTAGGTATCAGTTAACTTTCATCTGATTTTATCATTGACCCTATAGTTAATGAATGCAATGCTGAATGACATTATGAATTCATGGATGTGCTGCTATTGTGTATCAATAGTGTTTTCTTTGAGTATGTGTTCTGATGTTATTTGCATCATAAACCAGAGTTGAATGAATAGAGTCTGACTGTATGACTATCATATTTACTTGTACTATATTGCTCTGGTTTTTCTTGTGATTTGTAGTAATGTACAGCAAAATATGAGCCTCATGTCTGGTAGTTACAACATAACTGTTTTAAATTAAGTATAAATATTAAGCCCTAAGATTGGGCCTGTAGAAAAATAGAATTGACTGTTCTGATATTCTTATAAAGCTCTGGTCATTGTATTTTAACTATATGCCTTCTTTAAATGGTAAAAATAGATTTATGATGACTGTTCCCCAGCATCCCACTGCTGGGGAATGAGTCTGAACATAAATTGAGCTGTCTGTTGTAGGGTTATCTGTGTAATATAAACAAGCTTAAAAGAAACCTTATATATAAAATACTTATATTTTTGGAAAAAAATATCTAATTGATGGAAACAGAAAAAAAGTTTGAAAGTTGCTTAAATAAGTTATCATCTAATATTTTATTATTTTATATTGATTAGATTAGATTTGCATTAAAGATAAATAGTAAAGTGTAAAAACTGACTGATTTTTTTCCTATAAAGTATTTATTTTTTTATAAATAAACATTTAAATAAACCAATAGTGTATATAGAATATAATATCTTTAATATACTTATTATACAATCAGTAATAACAGTGCTGTTTAGTTATCTCATATTTTAACAGGAAGGGCCTCATTATGTGCCAATAGGTATCACTAAGTTAATGATAAACCAATTTTTTTTATCTACTAGCAGAAAGGAATGTTCAGTAGGGTTACTCTTGAAACACAATTGCAATAATCAATTTCCAATCACAAATCTAAAAAATTCAAATGGCACTCTTAAAAGCGATAATTGGAATTAAATTATGTGGAAATTGAGTGAACAAATTATTACCGAGATGGGGCGTTCCGAAATTGCGAAACTTATCCCAATGTCCATACATATTCCTATGCCCTTCTTTTAAAGAAATACAAACTTCTTTGTCTAAAATCAAGACGCATCCAACTCGAAGCAATGTTGTTTCATGATTTATGTAACAATAAATATGACTGCATTGATATAGTGAATCGATTAAGCTACTCAGTGCCGCCGAGGGTGCATGCACGTTCATCGCGCCATAAGTCATTATTTGCAGTCGCTACACCTCGTACAAACGCTGGCGTTCGATCTCCACTACATCGCATAACTCACTTTTACAATAAATTTTTTAACACTATTGATATTTTTGCATGTAGTGCTGGTTCATATAAAAAACAGATAATCGATAGATTATTTACAATCACTGATGCCTATCAAGGAAGTCAAGTATCTAGGTGTGACACTGGACAGCAAGCTCACCTTTAACACCCATATAAGTAACACATGCTTAAAGGCCAAGATGGCTATGATGCAGTGTAAAAGTATAATAGGCAGAACCTGGGGCATGAAACCAGCGATGGCACTGTGGATATACAAGGCAATAATCCTGCCAAGGATCCTGCACGGAGCCATCGTATGGTGGCACAGAGCCGCAGTAGGGAAAAACAAAGCAGAACTAGACAAAGTCCAAAGGTTAGCGGCCCTAGTAACCACGGGCGCGATGAGAACATCGCCCACAGCCGCGCTCGAGATCCTACTGGGGCTAAATCCCCTGGACTTAGAAATAAAGAGAAGAGCCACCGAACAATGGTTCAAGCTAAAAAGCACTGGCATATGGACCGGGAACTTCACAGACGAGGGTCATGCCAGTATAAGCAAAAACTACGAAGATAAGCTGTCAATGGTCTTTTCCAACAACGATCTAATCCGGAAGGAAAGGATCTTTGACAAAAAATACAGAATACACATAGGAACAAGAGAAAACTGGAGCGTAGAAACTGAAGGCACTACGTGCTACACAGACGGCTCCAGAAAGGAGTCAACAAAGCTCTCTGGATCCGGTGTGCATATTAAATGTGCAGACGGGACGGAGGTGAACAAGTCTATACCGTTAGGCAGATTCGCCAGTGTTTTTCAGGCGGAAATATACGCAATAATCGCAAGCGCTGAGATGGCCGAACACCTTAATATTACAGGAAAGATTGTCATCTACAGCGACAGCCAAGCGGCGCTGAAGGCACTAGGCAGAGAAGAGACGACATCAGCAATCGTCAAGGAATGCAAGGAATCACTGAAAAGGCTGGCAGAAAGAGCGGACCTGACGATAGCGTGGGTCCCAGGACACGAGGGAAACACGGGAAACGAACAGGCCGACGAATTAGCTAGAAAGGGAGCAGAAGAAAGCTTGGTGGGACCGGAACCCCGGTTGCCAATAGCGCACAACATCACCAAGGGAGTAATCAGCTGTAGTATAACAGTAGAAACCAACCGAAGATGGAGATCCTCGAAGGGCATGAGACAGTCGAAGGTCTTCATCAAGGGAATGGACAAGAAAAAGACTAGCAAACTGATGGGACTCTCCAGAGAGAACATGAGGCTAGTCATAGAGATCATAACAGGACACTGCCGACTGAACAGACATCTGACAGTGATAGGAGTGAAAACCGACCCCATATGCCCGGAGTGCACGGAAAGCGAAGAGACCAGCCTCCACCTACTCGCTGAGTGCCCTATATACTCACAGATAAGACGGGAGCTATGGGGGTCGGATATACTAGACATAGAGGACCTGAAGGATCTGAAGGTGGAGCAGATAGCAAGATTCACCAAAAAGACAAAAAGATTCGACGGGGCGCCGTGAAGGCTGGATAAACCTTTAACTCCCTCAAAGGGGAGAACGGGGAAAAGGACGAAATGGCCCGCAGAAGGCGCGGGCGGATCGTCCGTTCGGTCGGCGACGTCCCCACCAGAAATAATAATCACTGATGCCTAAAGGTGGCTGCGTGCAACCCTGCCTTGATTGCCTGAACATGTTTTACCTGATATAGTTATCTGTTGTATGTTTTCCACACTCACTCACGTATCATATCCAAATATTTATAATATTTATTAATAAATCTTGTTTAAAGATGTAAAGTCCAACACACACATGCACTCATTTATTTAAATCCATAATATACACTTACTCACACATACATATAGTATACACTTGCATAATTTATTTATTTATTACAAACTTACATTGTATATTTATTTCACGTCAACATGACTCTGACTGGGTTTCACTTTCATTATTACTTTTTTATGTTTTTCTGTAACCATCGTTGTTGAGTTTACAATAACTAAAATTAGACTTAAGAACAATATTGTAAATCTGTATTGTAAACTTGTTTGTGGTTCAATAAATAAAAAAATAAAAAAAAATAAAAAAATATTAATCGCATTGGAATTGTATTGAGATTGAGTTTGCGTCAAGAGTAGCCTACCAGGGCATTTCAAGACTTATAATATGTTTATGAAAACGCCTTGGTGGTGAAGTGGCAAAACGCTCGGCTTGATACCTGAAGGCCCCTAGTTCGATTCCTTGGTTGGGCAAAGTGTGTTTCGGATTTATTTGGTGCATAGCGGGCTATTTATTTGGTGCATAGCGGGCTATTTATTTGGTGCATAGCGGGCTATTTAACCCGGGGGTTAGTGATCAATAACCCGCATTTGACAAAAGCCTATACCCATCAATTGTAGTGATTACTAGATTTCAATGAAGGAGGCCTTTGCCCAGTAGTCTGACAGTTATACTTTACTACTTATGAAATTATAAATTACTAGCTGACCTGGCAGACTTCGTACCACATTTTTTTTTTTACTATAGCCTATGTTACTCAGAGCTAATGTAGCATTCTAATGGTGAAAGAATTTTATAAATTGGTCCAGTAGTTTTTGGTTTTATTTGTTGCAAACATACATACAAAAATACAATGCTTTCCTCTTTGTAATATTAGTATAGTTTAACTGCTTTTATAACAATATTGCAGAAAAGACAAAGAAGTTACATTAACCTAAATAATATATAAAGTTAACTTTTCACAAAAAGAGGAATCAATATTTTTTTAATATCATATTATATTTCTAAATCAAATTTTTATACCTACATTATTTGAAATTAGTTACTGTTTTTAAATAAATTAAGTGATCAGAAGTAAACAACTATTTTAGTATCATCCATATTTAAATATTATACTTATATTAGATCCATAAATGATAAATACATCTTTATATTGCTGTTATGTTTTTAGTACTATATACTATAATGGAACTGCTTGTGCAGAGGTATCCAAAAAACTAATTTATTACTTTCTCTTAAAGTCTATTTACCATACTGTTTAACCCTTAAACAGACAGAACATGTTTCAAGACAGAACATGTTTCAATATTTCATTGGTTTTCAATCTTATCTCAACCATATAAAGTTCAAAATGCGGTGGGAATATGCATTCCTCTGACTGAAAGGACCGTGAGGCACTTTCAAGCACCAGTTTTCAATGCTGATGTTCATATTATTATTTAAAATTGGATTGATTATAAGTTTTCGTCAGTCTCAAATTACAATATGTTGTCTACAGTTCTTATGTATGCGGAACATAAAGGTTTTCCTAAGGACATGCCATGAAGTGTTTGAGCTACGAGAGACTGATCTGTTCGACCCTTCCATGCTGTTTGACCTATCCAACTTCCATCGTGTCCTGTGTACATTGGCCAAACTGAGTCAGTGTCCCAAAGCTGCACTGGTTAAGAATATTAAGTAAGTATATTAAAGGTATCATTGTTTTCTACCAGTACTACACCAGTACCAGTACTGTTTGTACTGAGTACTCAGTTGTCAAAATGCGTTTATTTGTCCTTACTTTATACTAGTTCTGCCTACGGCTATACATGTAGTTTTTTTCTCAGATTTAAATCTGGACCAAATGAGCATAAAGCCTAGTACAAACAAAATTGTAATATATAATCATAAAGTAGTCATCATTTTAAATGTTGAATTGAAGATCTATTTGTGGATGTTGTTTGCTGTTCATTTCAATGAACTTGATATATTTTGTGCAAAATTTTATTATTGACACAATTTGTTCCTAATGCATTTTTAAATTAAACTATATTGTTTGTTTCAGACCGTTTTCAGCACACAGGACCCAGTCGGAAGAAGACATCTACAAAGATCTGCAATCTGTGTAAGTATGATCTCTGTTACCCTAGTCTGGCTGAAGTATATAATTAGGTGACTAATAAGTAGATATGTTGACGATTGTGTAACGTCGTGATGGGTCGGTTGTGGTAGCGCGAGCGTGTCGCTCGAGGCGCCGCCCTGCATGCAGGACAGCCCGGAGCGGCAGGCGCAGGCCGAGGTGCCGTGGGTGCAGTTCACCATCCCCAACGCCTCGTGCGAGGACCGCGTCGAGGAGATATACGAGGACCTCTGCTATGTCAAGTTCACTTCAGCGATGCCGGAGGTGGCGTGTCTACAACTAATAGCTTCCCTTTATTTGTTTCTGATAATTAAATCTGCCTTTTATATAACTGACGATTGGCCATTTTTACTTAGTAGGATGCTACAAGTGTATCCACTTAATATCTAGCCTTTGATCTTGGTACATAAAACTCACAAAATTAAAGGAAAATATAACATTTTGCATTTAACATAAGTTTTCATTTGATTATTATCTCTTTTATTGGAAACAAATAAAGTGTATAGATAATGCTGTTCTTTGCTATCTATTACAGATAAAAGTTACGCTTGTTGTCATAGCCAATGATGATTGAATAACATAATTTATTTTCATTAATTTTATTGTTACATAATGAAGAAATTACATATTTTATTATGTATACATAGAAAAAAAGGAGAAAGACCTTTGTCGCTTTTAGTTTCTACAAACTGCATCAAATCAACAATGAAGATACTGTTCTCAGAATTAATTTTAAGAACTGATACGATAAATAACAGAGGACGTTTTCTTAGAATACTCGTATTTATACTTTATCAGTGAGCTGGCAAAGAACAGCATTTGCTTTGGAGTGTCGCGGCGGTTGATTGTATCGCAGTAAGCCGCTATGGTTTGGTTTGCTCGCCAAATAGATTACCGTAGTTAGCTTTTTTCTTAGAATATAGCGGGCATGATAGTGATATTATATGCTTTGTAGAAAATGTTTTTAGTTTTTAATAATGAAATGTTTGAAAATGTTACACGGTTTTCTGGAACTTCCTTTAGATAGCAAAGTTCTTAGACATACAACATATTATTGTTATGTAGACATCTGAACAAAGTTCCATTAGTGGAACTCAATAAACCTTAGTGATGTCTTAACAAAAATCTGTCAATGAGGTTTACAATGCGACAGTTAAACTGCGTACGCTGCATGTGCGTGCGCAACGACGACGCTGGCGTTGCATCCCCGCTCAATAATCAAACTACTTGGAATAACTAAAAGACATTGACAAAATATATTCAAAAAGCCTTGCTTAGTATGCAAGAAAGGTCTAAGATGTGTTGCCGTTCCGAGTCGGCTAAGGTTTCATAGTACCATTTAATTACTATTTTATATTCATACTCGTGCCGGTACTAGAGTAGTTTGTTTTCACGCTTCGAGCGAACCAAATTGTGTATTGTTTTCTAAATTTAATAATGTGTAAGCCGTATCGATTCAGCAAGGTCAAACATATGGATAGTGTTATAAACAACCTGTAAGCGGCATCCGCCCGTAACGATATTTTATTTTTGTACCTATTTACATCACTTAAAGAATGCTATCTTACAGTTTATTTTTTGAATACAGTCGGCAACCTAGTTTAACATTTTCATAAGACGCTAAAGTCAGGCTCATTTTTTTTAAGAGAGACTGCTGATTGCCTCAGGCGGCATTTTTAGCGTCACCGGACTTATTGGGGGGAATGAAGGAAAAGGAAATGGGAATATTCACGTTTCCTACTAGATTCTCCGGGGGGTTCGAAACGGACTGCAAACGTTTTCGTACGAATTTTACTTGTACGGATACATACGAATTCAACTCTCACACTGGTTGCGTTATTCTCAGTTGAAATGCCAGAGTGACACAGTCACGTGAGGTTTATTCGTACGAACGCATGAAAAATCCAAACAAGTTGGGATTGGTTTCTGACGTTGGAACTATACGCGCGTACACGCACGACTAGTTCGCACCTATAATAATGTGTGAGGTACAATAATAGTAGTCGAAAGATCAGGATGTATCGTACGTGTTCCTACGATTCAAATTCGTACAAAAACGCATCCAAAGTGAGGCTGACCTATGCGTACTGTTTTCTTACTAAAGAACATTTCTTTTATAAAGTTAAAGCCTGTAGTCCTTTGAGCGGGGATTAGTGTACAGTAGTCATTGACGAAGCGAGGATCTTTTTAGAACAAGTTGCTCCACAAACCGTGCTTAGGTACCTACTACCCTTGAGCTACCTAGTACCTACCTACTGCCACATTGACCAGATGCTGACATGCATAATTCATTATTAAGTCAAACTTATATATTTAAAGAAAATCGGAGATAAATGTATATAAAGGGTATGAACGGCCTTTGATGAGATCCTCGCCTCGTGATCGGGCGCGTATCGCTTGACGGTGTGTGTAACGGCGGCGTTGCGCAGCGGCGGCGCGCGCGAGGCGGGTGAGTACGCGAGCTACTGCGCGCGGATCCGCGACGAGGAGATCTACCACGACCTGTGCGCGGTCAAGTCCGCGCGGCTGCAGGCGCCCCCTGCGCACCACCCGCCCGCTTTCAATACAGTACGCTGCACTTTGATTTTTATTTAATTTGCATAGATTTATTATCACTGATATGAGAAATAATGCTAATGCCCAGTGCAGACGAGGAAATAGTGCTCAGCATATTTTTTTTCGTTAATTTCATGCGGTACTTTAGTCTGTCGTGACCCGTGATGTGCAATATGTGATACAGTTTTAATCACTATTCATTGATTGATGTTACTAAGTAACGCGTAACAGGCGTGTTAATGACGGACGCGATGCGTGCGCTTAACATATGAAGACAGCTCATTCAATAAGCTTGTGTGACTTGGATGTATGATTCCATAAAAAATAAAATCTTGCGCCTCATAAAAAAAGTCAAAGAAGTCATCAATTATGTTCATTATAATTTTTCGAAGGGACACGTCGGTTTTCGGAGGGACAAAAATGTTCCTTAGGACATGTGTTAAATACTTTAGATTGACTGATCCACCCATTTAAACCGACCAGGCGTTTGTGTGTGGTTGTAAATGAAATTTTAAAAGTATCACATTAGGGTACATCTTTAAAATACTTTTTTTACCCACCTAGCGAGCGAAGCCGCGGGCTAAAGCTACTATTCATAAAGGTTCATTATAAGTTAATAAGTGTCATATCAACTTCACAGTTATGATATAAACTTCAAATTAAATAAATCATTAAAAAGATTTTATGCGAAAATCTTGCAAACATTGTTAACAATAGGCGTCATGCTGATGCTGGTGTAATTACAATTAAATATTCCGTTCTTCATTACATAAAACATTTGAAGCATTTTGATGTACTTACAAGTACTTTACAAACACTGAAAAGGTTTCATGGATGAAGAAGCGGATTAATGCGCGTCGTCTCGTCGCCAGCCCCTCAGCCATGAAATTCCTCGTCTCGCGGAAACAAGTAAAAGTCACCAGAGGAGGTGCGCCCGCGCACTTTCTGAATTGGATAGTGTTATTCATATTCATACGCGCGTTATTTCTCGTATCAAGCAAAAATATTTTTTCATTTGTAGTTAGTTAATTGGAAGTCTTTTAGCGATACACATGTTTTTAGTAAGAGATATGCTTTAGAATGTTTTACGTGTTTTAATTTGGATTTTATATAATTGCTTATAATTGTGCGCTTTGTGGCATGAACGCTTTTGAATTGAAATTGTGATTGTAACTTTATATTGCAGCTAGCGACATCGTCGCACAGCCTAGAGAAAAGAGACTACGTTATAAGGGAACTGGTGGACACTGAATGCAATTACGTGGACGTGCTGAGCAAAATAGTCAAGTACTTCTTGAGACCGCTCACGCCTTACTTGAAGCCGCAAGACTTGCAAGTCATATTTTTCGGCATTAAGGTAAGACAATTTCAACACAACCTTTTTCTTAAATTTTTATTAGTATCTTCCTATGTTTTTCTCTTCTACCTTTAAGTCTATGCGTCCAGCAAGTAATGTTCTGACTGCGAAGTTCTAATTCCAGCGTGAATACTGTTCAACTGAAACGCGTGAAACATTTGTAATCCGTAAACATCTTCGATTTCAAGGCGGAATCACGCAACAAGACTAGTTTTAAGCTAGCTATACGGATGCCTTACAAAACAAGGACACGTATTTCTGCTTTCGCCCACATTTTAGATATAACTTATTTGCAACAAATGAAATATACTTGTAGAGCAGACCATTTTCAATTGATGGTATCGTTTTTTTAACCTATTAATAAATAAGTGACACGGAAAATTAAATATAATTTGGCTCAAGCCTCTAACCAAAACCAAGAGATGCGAAGCGTAATATCGAGTAAACGCAGTGTCTGGGACTTACAAAGATATATTGTATGAAAAACATACTCTACTGACATTTTCTAAAAATCATAACGTCATCAGATAAAACACGAAGATAATACAATAACAAAGTCCTTTTTTCTGTTCACTGAAAAACTGGTCAAATTGGTCCCAACTGAGTTTCATTTTTTTTAAATATCTTTAGTAAATATTAAAGCTATTAAAAAAAACTAAAATAAGATGTAGGGAGTAAATGGTCGTCAACATTGAAAAGAAGAACCTATTCAACAAATTGTATGCTATATGTAGTTTTTCCATAGTGAACTTCGACGCTTTACAAGGTGGTTGCGTTTGCTGAGCGAGCCTGATAGCTAATCTATTATTTATGTTATTTATAATTTTATGTAAAATTTTGTTGCAAACAAATTACACATTTAAAAACAAGAGTTGAAAAAAATCGTGCCTTTTTTAAAACTTATACTTATTCCAAATTGATCTATTAATTATTGATTGAAAAGAGCTAAAAGAACGGCAGTAATTACGGAGGTGTTGATGCGTCACTACGCATCAACTCGTTAATCAATCAGTGTAATATGTTTATATTTTTACACCGCCACGCACAAGCTGAAGGTTTTCAGTCAGAGTTTAATCTCAATAACACGGTCGCCGCCAGGAGTTGCACGACATCCACTCGGGGCTGCTGCGCCAGCTGAAGCTGGCGACGGACGCGTGCGTGCCGGGCAGCGGGGCGCCGCGGCTGGCCGACGTGTTCCTGGCGTGGCGCGAGCGGCTGCTGCTGTACGGCGACTACTGCAGCAACCTCACGCATGCGCAGGACACGCTCAAGACCCTCGATGCACGCGACTCCACCTTCAGCAAGCAGCTAGCAGTAAGACAACTCATATAATATAAAGAAATAAATATTTATGATTATGTTTATATGGGGTGCGGGTTCGAATCCCGCTCGTAGAATATTTTCAACACCGTCTTTTTACAACTCATATTGTTTTGAATAATTTAAAATTTAAAATTATAATCCGTTTAGGCTACAAATCAGCTTTTATGAATGTCACTATGCCGTTGGTTCGTAAGTCTACACAGGGCGGGAGACCTTGTGCTGATTAGAACGGGCAAAAAATTCAGCGAGGGCATTTCTTTTCTCCCGTAAAGCGATATAATACTGGAAATGCTCTGTCATTGAAGGACAAATAAATAAACACACAAAATACAAAAGACAATCACAACATGTAAAAAACAAGATTTAATTTCCTTTAATATTAATCTTTGATATGCCTTGTCAAAGATCCTTGACGCCAATTAAAATTCTATTGTATTGTACTTACGGCAAACGACAAGTTGGCCTATTAACACATTGATAAGTCCTGTTAACCCTATGTGGGTTAAAGCTCATTATGCTCGTGTAATTTGGAAGCGCCACCTCCCACTCTGGATAAAAATTTAAACATTGGTTACTACTAAAGTAAACGGCTAATGTCTTTGTCGCTCGTATACCTTTACTTTTTGATATTAAAATAAATGCATTAACTCTTAATCAATATTATGCTGTATGCATTTTAGTGCCACACAAAAATCAGAAAAGGATAATTGTATTATTGATATTTATGAGTAATTTCCTAGGACACTGCACCGACAGGAAAATACAGAAGTTATATAATATTATGCATGTTTATTTTCCTTCCCGTAAATATATTTACATATTACAATAATTTTATTATTAATGTCATACAATTGTATTATTTATTTACAGAAATGTCAAAAAGAACACAGCGATGGGCGGATACAGCTGCGAGATATCTTATCAGTGCCAATGCAAAGGGTGCTCAAATACCACCTATTATTAGACAAACTCGTCCACGAAACCCAACCTGTAAGTACAGTCAGCTGCAGATCCACCTACCCAAAACTGTCAAATTTCTACGATCAATTTTGAACTTTATTGTTTTCGTCATAAGGATCAATATTCATTGGAGAAATTTGACAGATTTGGGTAGATTGATCTGCCGCCGTGTGTACATAACGCAAATTCGTGTTTTATTTATATTTAGAAAACCGTAACATGCGTTTAGAACAGTGTTTACACTCCTCACTGAGTCGACATGCAAGCGTAAGCGGTTAGCCAGATGGAAGCAATCATCGCCGCCTATTGACGCTTGCAACACCATCGCCATAGGCATAACTCGCGTGTTGGTCGCTCTGGAACTTTAGTTATTATGTATGCCTGTATGTCTAGTAATATTATTTATTTATTTAAGGAAAACAAACAGCTTATAATACTTATACCTAATTTATTGACATATGTACAAAAATAGTACTCTCTTAGGTATTTTACTGGATTTGAAGGCGGTACGAGGGTGGCAGACTAGCAGTCACCTAGACGGGTTGTTTAAAGAAATTCTATCAACAACTAAAAATAATTTCTATTTTGAACGTCTTAGTGCAACGCAACATGCACACCTCTTCTTTAAAAGGCTTGTGTCCGACCAGTGACTGCAAAAAGCTTCGCGAATCTAATTAGTTACTTTCGCGTGTTAACAACAAAGCTTGCGCGTCAAAATGTTCACTATTCGAGGGTCACGTGTGGTGGATGTAACTACTGCCAATTTACAACGATAACGGGATAACGGGACTGACAACTTCCATAGCACACTGGAGATCCAAATAATTAATTTTTGTCACCCATCTGAGTGCCCGACATTGTGAAACCTGCTTGACTTTTACTATGGTATCCCGAACCCGCTATATAGCCGAACTCCCTTTTGTAGAACCACGAAGAGTTTCGCGGCTTGGAACGTGCGAAAGAGGCTATGGTGGACGTGGCGCAGTACATCAACGAAGTGAAGCGGGACAGCGAGGTGCTGGCGCTGCTCGCCAAAGTACAGGTGAGTCAATCGCGGATTTTCAATGATGTAACATTTAAATTCTGATATATTGAACTAAGAATATTATGATGTAAAAAACTATCAAAGTATCAATAGTAGACTAAATCTTTCCAATCGCTCTGTTCGGGCTGAAGTAGAAGGTTCTGCTGTGCTATTCCAGGAAAATTGTGTTGGCACCGCTGATTTCTTCAAAACTTTACGCTGAAGTAGAAAAACTGTTACAACAAGTTTTAAAATCTATAAATAAATGTTAAAACTGGATATTTCGTTTTTATTAAAACATAATATAGTCTGTTGCTTTAAAACTTCTTTTTCTTCGTGTAGAATTTGGAGGAAATTTATGTGAAACTATTTTTTCATATCCAAAGGCCCACACATCGACCCGTTATTTAATAAAATTAAGGAATCCTATTAAATTATAATAATTGGTATGGAGATTGACAGCTGGTGTGTAACAAACACTTGGCGCCCTCTAGAATGAACTATTTGACAGTTTGCTTCCCCATTGACTGAACACAATATTAAGGGTATGTTCCGATATGCACTGCGAGCACTGTAAGGTGTGACGTCAATTTAATATACTGCGAAGCCGTTCCTTTATAGTTAGCTATACTGGTTACTGTTTAAAACGGAACGCAGTCCAGTATACTGTCATCCATGCTGTCATCCATGTCATCATTTCTGGACGCTGTTGATCACGTGATCAAAGCACTGAGAGCACTTTACCTCGAAAATGCCAGTGCTTACAGTAAAAAAATGGCGACGATTTATGACGTCATTAATTTCCCTAGGATACTGCGGCAGTATACTGTCAGTCCATAACGGAACAAATTTCTCACCAGTAAGAGCACTGGACAGTGCTCGCATTGTATATCGGAACATATCCTATATTCAATTTTAAAAAATCGTTTTGGCAGTTACTAAAAAGTTATCTATGTACTTGTACTATATGAAATGTACTGAACGGACATTGTTGAATTTGGTACCAGGAGAGCATAATAGACTGGGAGGGCGGCGCTCTGGGCGCGGGCGGCGCGGGGCTGGCGGCGTACGGCCGCCTGCTGCTGGACGGCGAGCTCAAGGTCAAGGCGCACGAGGACCAGAAGCTGCGCACCCGCTACGTGTTCGTGTTCGACAAGCTCATGCTGCTCTGCAAGCCGGTTAAGGTAACCTTTCAGGTATCATGCGTTATGTTTACTTCTATTGTACTCGTATGCCTTTAGTGTGGTTCACACTTGTAGTTGAATGTAGCCTTTTGTACATGTGGAGTTACTCGCATTTTAGTCTTTTTTCTCGCTTCTGTTGATGTCATTGCTTAATTATTATTTTTAATAAAGAGTTCTCCAACTATTATTGTTGCAGACTCTTTCAAAAACCTTTTTAATACTTTTTATGTTCTTATTTTTAAATTTTTTTTTTAATATTGACATTTTTATAGATTTTGCTTTTGGTCTGTGGTGTTTTGGCTGTCTTGTGTGTGATTGGTATCGTGTGTGTAAAGTTAATATAATATAGAAAAATCCCACTTATTTCCTGTTTTTGATCATTTTAGTCCACTAGTTCCTCCCATTAATAGTTGTCGTTATCAATTATTATCTGAGAAGGCTAGTCAGAGAGCAGTTTTGTAGAAGGAAGTTTATCGATTGTTACTTTTCTGCTATAACTCATTGATTTGAAACTAAAACAGTATTTAAATACATCCCTAAATTTGACACATTTGGTTTAAGGGTAAGAAACAACTTAATACAACACTAGTTAATATAAAGCATCAAGTTTGTACATATGTATGCTAACAAAGTTTCCACTGAAAAATAATATAGGTCGCTATACGAGTATATTAACTGCACCAAGCCAATAATTCACATCGTAAGCTCCATGTGTCTAACAAATTGTCTGTGTGTATTGCATTGCGTGGCGGTCGCCGTGCTAAAAAAATAAAGTACATAAATCGTCGTTCGTATCAGGAGAACCAGTACTCGTACCGCGTGGGGGTGCGGCTGGCGGAGTACCGCGTGGAGGAGGGCTGCGGGCGGCGGACGCTCCGCGGCGACGCGCGCTGGGCCTCGCACTTCTACCTCGTGCGCCGCACCAAGGACGCCACCTTCACGCTGTACGCGCGCACCGACGACTGCAAGCGCAAGTGGGTCAAGGCCATCCGGGACGCCATGTGAGTGTCATACCCACCGCCGACCTGGCTCATTAACGTCCGAGTAGATCGCCTCGCTGCTCGCACTTCTGCCTCGTGCGCTGCTCCAAACCTATTTCATTGAGAGCCAAATTGTAACTAAATAGGTCCACGGAACTGATTACGTCTGGAAATTGTGAAGAAATAGTGGTCTATTTATTTTATATTTATTATTTGCCTCATAAAATTCTTCGTATCGTCTGACTATTATTTGCTGTTTAATTATTAACCTACAAATCAAAGGGATACTATATTATGATAAGTTGTTATCTCATCTAAATAACTACGATATTATTGAAGAGCTTACAAATGCCACTGACGTGTGAAATATCTATAGCGTTGTAATGTTGTGTCTTTTGTTTCAGAGACAATTTAGAACCTGCGGGGTGCCGAAGTACAAATCACAAATTCGTCCTGCACACTTTCGAAAAACCGGCGACGTGTCATCACTGCTCAAAATTCTTAAAAGGAAGAATATTTCAGGTATCTTTAAAAAACTATCAGAATTGTATAGGTAACAATTCTCCACAGGAGCGCCCGGGACCCGTAAACTAAGAAGCCGGCTCGAAGGACCATTAGCAAGATCAGATTAATCAGTTTACAGTCGCCGGTGATGACCATAAAATGTACTATAATATACAAACTATTTTAATAACGTTCTTACTGTTCTAATATTTTCAGAGTCCACAATATTCACCGGTGACTTTGAATACGTGGAAGTAATTGTAGTTCATATCATAGTGTCAAGATTATTTTTGTTATCCCAGTATTTTCTTGTATGCCAAGAGTGGATATTGATAGTTATTTCCCGTTAGGGCTACCTGTGCACAGTGTGCAACGCGTGCGCGCATAAAGACTGCATCGCGCTGTCCGGGCGCTGCGGGGGCGGAGCCGCGCCCGCGCCCCCCCTCCCCCCGCCGCAGCACGCGCCCGACCTCGCGCTGCACTACTACATGTGGTACGTACACACGCCGCCCCGCGCCCCCCCTCCCCCCGCCGCAGCACGCGCCCGACCTCGCGCTGCACTACTACATGTGGTACGTACACACGCCGCCCCGCGCCCCCCCTCCCCCCGCCGCAGCACGCGCCCGACCTCGCGCTGCACTACTACATGTGGTACGTACACACGCCGCCCCGCGCCCCCCCTCCCCCCGCCGCAGCACGCGCCTGACCTCGCGCTGCACTACTACATGTGGTACGTACACACGCCGCCCCGCGCCCCCCCTCCCCCCGCCGCAGCACGCGCCCGACCTCGCGCTGCACTACTACATGTGGTACGTACACACGCCGCCCCGCGCCCCCCCTCCCCCCCGCCGCAGCACGCGCCCGACCTCGCGCTGCACTACTACATGTGGTACGTACACACGCCGCCCCGCGCCCCCCCTCCCCCCGCCGCAGCACGCGCCCGACCTCGCGCTGCACTACTACATGTGGTACGTACACACGCCGCCCCGCGCCCCCCCTCCCCCCGCCGCAGCACGCGCCCGACCTCGCGCTGCACTACTACATGTGGTCCGTACACACGCCGCCCCGCGCCCCCCCTCCCCCCGCCGCAGCACGCGCCCGACCTCGCGCTGCACTACTACATGTGGTACGTACACACGCCGCCCCGCGCCCCCCCTCCCCCCGCCGCAGCACGCGCCCGACCTCGCGCTGCACTACTACATGTGGTACGTACACACGCCGCCCCGCGCCCCCCCTCCCCCCGCCGCAGCACGCGCCCGACCTCGCGCTGCACTACTACATGTGGTCCGTACACACGCCGCCCCGCGCCCCCCCTCCCCCCGCCGCAGCACGCGCCCGACCTCGCGCTGCACTACTACATGTGGTAAGTACACACGCTAAGTCTTAAAGACATCAAACTGGACCGACGGCTTTACGGAGTCACATTTCTATACGTCTATCACAGCAGTTATCGGGGTTGCGTTTATTATGACTAACCCACTGACACTTCATTCTACTTCAACTCGGTAATCCTATGATCTATGTCAGTATGTCATATTTATTAATATTCAACAGAATATTTATAAGGTAACAACCTAATAAATAACATAAATAGTGTTATGAGTTGTGTCTGCCGGTCAGGTACGTGGGCGAGATGGGTCGCGACATGGCGACGGCGCGGCTGGAGCGGCGCGTGGACGGCACGTTCCTGCTGCGCGTGCGCCCGCACCCCACGCACCACGCCGACACCGACACGCACTACGCGCTCTCGCTTAAGTCAGTACCAACTACCCCAAGCTTCTTTTTTTGTGAGAGTTTCCTGATTGCCGACAAACTGCTCAGCAGTTTGGCAGAACATACATTTTTTATCATAAGTGTAATTATGAAGTAAATAAATAAAAATAAAAAAATTGCCTTAGACAGCATTTTCAGCTTTACCGGGTTTTTTTGTGAGTGGCGAGAAGCTTAAAGGGTTCCTCGAGTCGGATGAAACGAAGCACCGTCAGAGGTTTTCTAGAGGGAACGGTATCACGCCCTAGTGCGTATCCCCATGCCCTACTAGATTCTCCGAGCGGCTAGCACGTTAGCAGCGGCGGGCGCGACATTCAAACCTATGAAACCACCGTGTGCATCCACAGTAAAGCGACTGAAGCGGACACCTAGCACGGCGCCATGACCGAGAAAGCGCGTGCAATTTTCTACTTTCCTTTCTACTCAGTGCTGATTTATCGATGAGCTTTTCCACTTACTATCAGATAAGATGAAGATCAACCGATTAAGAATTTTATTGTTTTAAGTTTCAGAACCTATACATAATGTACTTTAAAAATATGCACATTGCACATGCCCGCAAAAAATGCACATGTAAAAGTCAATTTGTGCATATATTTGCAGGCGTGTGCTTGCATACTGCAAGTTATGAACGAGTGATTTAGCGAAATTACTACATATAGACGTCTTTTGGCTGAGATGATGATGATGATGATAACTACATATTATTTTAATTGTATTTTTGTGTGCCATGTATTTCCGCAAAGTGACGTCTGACTCCATTATTTAAATTGCTCTTTAACTATATTGTAGCAAGGTCTATTTTGAATCTTGCTTATCTACAAGATGTTTTTTTAAACTCGCTCTTCAAAACAAAATGTCTTCCCCCGCCAGGACGGACAACACGGTGAAGCACATGCGCGTGTGCCGCAAGCCCATCGACCAGGTGCCGCACTACTTCCTGTCCGAGTCGCGCTTCTTCCGCAGCATCGTCGAGCTCATCTCCTACTACGAGAAGACCAGCCTCTCCGAGAACTTCGTCGGGTAAGCGAAGCGTGCACTCACACTACAATATTGGTTTGGTTTAAAACTAGATAGATATTAGTATTTTTATTACAATACCATGTAAACGGAAATTGAACTAGTAATAAAAAAAAATATTTGGTGGTCTTATCGCCTTAAGCGATTTGTTTCAGACAACCACTCGAATGGAAATGACTAACCCAAGTAGTAGAAGTAAAAAGTAGGGACCGGCTTACGTCCGCACAGTGCAGTGACATTCTATAATTTTGTTATTATTATTTTTTATTCACAATGCTTATACACCGTGAAAGGTTAGACGACGGACGCGTTTAAGGAGGTAATCTAATAACTTGTCACATCCCTTTTAGTTAAAAAAGGTTATAGCAAATTTTAAAACACGCGAGTTATTACGCGTTTTTAAAAAAGTGAACTATCGGCATATCGCATGTACTACACGCACGAGTAAGGTCAACCGCACGCGGGGACAACGCCTCGCTAGTCGCTTCGCTCGCCCGCGTATTAAATTGTAAATAAGCAGAAAGACCATTTCAGTTTGGAAAAAAGTAAAAAATTGAGGTTGTGTTTTTTCGTTTTTAATGGAACAGGTATCGGCTTCTTATACACCTACTTTGACGCGTCCGTCGTCTAGCCAGTCACGGTGTATTTATATCTGAATTAAAAAGCACTCGCCTTAGCTGGGACGGTGGGTCGAACCCACAAACATGGATGAAAGTGTGGCGGCGCCACCTACCGCATACGCCGCACATTAACACGAAGCAAAAACACCTTCCCAACTGTGTCAACAGATGGCGCCACAAACGCTTACCAACGACATCGCCATACTACGACGTGAAATGGGAAAAATGGGAAACCTGCATCGCGGTAACGAAGTTTCACCGTCTCCTTCGCTATATATAGCACCTCCAACTAACATCCGTTGGACCTCGGTCCCCGAGCTATACCACCCAGCTCGGAGGAAGATCTTCCCTTTGCCCTTCCTCAATGTGGCATTCCATCCTACCACCAGGCTTCCCTACAGTGGTGACCCCGACGTGATGTACCACAGGCATCCCTACAGTGGCGACCCCGACGTCAACATCATCGCAGCAGCGCCCATCCATCACACTCCTCATCCACCAGATACCTTCGCCAGTAGTCACAGCAAGCCAGCAATCGAGCCACAAGGTTCCACCGCAGCATCTTGGACGACGCTTCCTGGACCTCCGGCGCACTCGACGGCATCATCCCGACCTGGTCTCCGCAGCCCACGACCGGTGCATCAATGTCGGCCGCATCACTCCGGCGTGCACCAGCAGCTCGGACCCACCGTCATCATCACCTGTCTCGACTCACCGCAGACAGGAGCAGCACACTGCATCACTGGCAACGCGCCTTCACCCCACCCGTCTCGACTCACCGCAGACTGGGGCATTCTGCAGCAGCTCTCCACTGGCACTTGCAAGCTTTGAAGCACTGACTGCTGAGCACACTCACTGGCATCTCGACCTCCGGTCTCAGGGGGGGAGTGATGTGGCGGCGCCACCTACCGCATACGCCGCACATTAACACGAAGCAAAAACACCTTCCCAACTGTGTCAACAGGTGGCGCCACAAACGCTTACCAACGACATCGCCATACTACGACGTGAAATAGTATGGGAAACCTGCATCGCGGTAACGAAGTTTCACCGTCTCCTTCGCTATATATAACACCTCCAACTAACATCCGTTGGACCTCGGTCCCCGAGCTATACCACCCAGCTCGGAGGAAGATCTTCCCTTTGCCCTTCCTCAATGTGGCATTCCATCTTACCACCAGGCTTCCCTACAAAAGGTTTTTTAACTAAGCTACCGAAACCGTCGGTTCCGTGTCGCACTTTTCAAGTGTTGTTGTTATTATCAGTTTTATATTTTGTAGAAATATTACATTGGTTGCGCAAGAAATGTCTTTGGCATCGAGTGTCATAGAGACGTATGTTTGTCCAGGCTGAACTCGAACTTGCGATGGCCGTTCCGGCGCGTGGTGGCGACGGTGATCCACGACTTCCGTCCGCTGGACGCGTCGCAGCTGGCGCTGCGGCCCGGCGCCAAGGTGCTCGTGCTCAGCAAGGAGGGCGACGGCCGCGGCTGGTGGAAGGGCCGCACGCTCGACAAGGTACGTGTACCCTGCCTCGTGTACAGTCATAACCACCGATATGTATACACTTTGACTCTTATACTATTGTATTAAGAGTTACAATTGTTTACATATTTTTGCTCGTGACTGTACTGCGCCTGCACATCGGACTATTCAAAACTGACAAGTTGAAAACCACTTTCCATTCCGCACCGGGCCCGCGTGGTGGTTCATGGCCCGTTCTCCCACATCCATAGGAAAGGCTCGTGCCCCAGCAGTGGGGACATTAAATGAATTGATGATGATGATAAAACTACTTTTACATATCTACTCTCGTTTATTTTATAAATTAGTTTTATTTAATGTTCATCCTGACGTTTCGAACCCTTTGCGGGGTCCATGAACATTAAATAAAACTATTGTATAAAATAATAATAAATAAGTAATAGATCCGTGAAAGTAGTTTCATTTCAATGTGTAATGTTCGCGTAAACTTTAGATAAATGTTCAACCATCATCATCATCATCAGCTCATTTATGTCCCCACTGCTGGGGCACGAGCCTTCCCTATGGATGGATAGCGAGAACGGGCCATGAACCACCACGCGGGCCCAGTGCGGATTGGTGGTTGTTAACGACTGCTAATGCAGCCGGGACCAACGGCTTTACGTGCCTTCCGAAGCACGGAGGAGCTCGAGATGATAAATTTTTGATCACCCATCCGATGACCGGCCTTTGCGAAAGTTGCTTAACCTCAGCACTCGCAGACCGGGCGCGTTAACCACTGCGCCATCGAGCTCCTCTGTTCAAGCATATTATGCCGTAAACATAAATTTCAAAAGCGATTAAGGAACTTGACAGTTTGATGTAAATAGTTATATGTGCAGGCGTAAGTAACTTGTGATACGGTTGCGATGTTAGCTCTTTATACAATAATTTGTGACAATATGTAACATTGCTTCATATTTAAAAGCTGAAGTTACAAATAACTTGTGTTTTAGCTTTAGTTTATAGACGCTGCTTAGCTAAAAAATGTCTATTTTAGGTAACATTTGTTCTTTTTTGAAAATCACTATGGGACGTAAGTCTAGTGCTGGAAATGTTGTACTGCGATCCGCCAAGGAGTAGCAACAGCTTCGATTAATTACATTATTGATCCGAGGTCTAGATAAAGGATCCGGAACAGCAACGCATCTCGAAAGTAGTCTTGTTTGCTCATACCTACACATTTAAATTTTGAATTACAAAATCTGAAAATACATTTTTTTTAAACATTGGATAGCATCAATAACTTCAGCTTTCTGTGAACCTTAAATCTTAAACATTAAGTTTAATGAAGGTTGCAAAATATTTGTACTTAATATGTTAATATTAAGTAAGTAAGTCATCGCCATCAAACTTCATTGTGGCCCCTTGGCCCCAAAGTCGCGTTCCGTTTTTCAAGCGCTCATCGGAAATCTAGTACATATTTGATCGAAGAGCAACAGTCTATTTGTTTCCGTTAAAAAGTAGTGTCAGAATATTTAGAAATTGCCGTACCTATCTTAGAATGACACTTAACGTCACAAAACAACATATAAAAACAGATCTTAAGAGTTAAATTTCAAATATAAACCACGTGCTACAGTATCAGCATAAAAAGCATGAAGGTATCTTTACTGCTAGTGCACGATCGGATCACAATATCGGCAAGTTTTTAGCAAAGTATCACCGCCGTACTAAAACTATATTCCGCTGTCAGGGCGACAACCGGTCGGGCTACTTCCCCAAGGAGTGCGTGCGCGAGGAGCCGGAGTGCATCGGCGCGCTGGACTGATGCCAGCTGTGCCTCGCCGAGCGCGAGCTGCACTTTGCCCCGCCGCCGCCCGCCGACCACGACCCCGACCTCGTCTAGGAACCTGACCACTGACCACGGCCAGCGCACTTACTGACTCGATCCCCGGTCAGTGTAGGGCTCGTTTCAGAGATAGCGGTTCGAAAGCGACAGTGCTCTTTCAGTGTTGTGAGGCGCCTTCGAGGTCGTCGATCTTGAATGAAGGTCGGATACCTGCGGTGACAATGCAATCTCAGACGTTTAGCGTAATTTTAATATTAAGTAGCGATATTGAAACGATACATGGAGTCGGTGTGTATTTTAAAAGTGGGTGTGATGTGAAGACGGGGCCGGGGTGAAGGGACCGCCCGAGCCCGGTAGACACGTTTTGAAATTCGTTTTGGGCGTTTTTATTCGTCCGATGCTCTCTTCTTCTCTGAGAAATCTGTCGGCACTATAGAATTTTTTGATGGTGCGATAAATGCTTTAATATTATTATAAGTAGAAATGTGAGAAAGCCGTCGCTCGTGCGGCGACGTGAGGTGACGCTGAGCTCAGGGATACGGACGTAAAGGGCACTTGGATAAATTCTACTGTGAATTGTTGTTGAGCCACTTTATTCGCGGCCCGTTATGTTTTAGAAGCTCAGGATAAAACCTTGGAGATGGTGTTTTTCTGGTCCGATAGTCTAAAAGTGCAATGATAAAACTATGGATGATATTTACTAATTTATATAAAAGCAGCCAATCATTATTTATTTATTGAATAAATTAATGAAAAATCAATTCAAAAAATGTCAATATATAGGAAGAAATGCTGTTTTTTTTAGAAAAGGGTTTAATGCGTTGGCAACACACCATGACAAAACTATGCTCAAAATCAAATCCATTGTCTAAACACGGTGACACATTTTTATGGGCATTTTACAATTTAATTGTGTGTAATTGTTACACCTGTATTTTTAATTCACGTGTTACTATTAAATCTCGAATACCTCAGCTTATATTTTTGGTGTTTAGATTTTAGTGACTTTATGATACGTTACGTGATTGCTTAAATTAAAATAAAAAATAGTGAGATAAAGTGCCAAATGTTTTGTTCTTTGTATTTCACTTCATTTATTGTAATAGAAAAATTCTCAACACATATCCTTTTCAATTTGCCAATGTTTAAAATACATTTATTGGGAAATTCAATAAAGTATACTTCTTGCTGAACCTGCTATGCGAGTATTGTATAAAATAATCCATAATGTATTTTAAAAATGTATATTCTATATAGCAGGAAGAACTCAAAAAAGAGACCGACGCGTACTCAAAACTACAATTGAGAATATTAATATTTCGTCAAATATTTGTAAATTGATTAAATGATTTTTGCTATTTACGCGTATCATAGATATTGTGGGCATCACAACTCTTATATCATGACCAGTCGACCATATGTTGTATAAACAAATAAAATAATGTTTCTCTCTGTCTATCTCTCTAATATATGTAAATATATACAGGTTGTTTTGAAAAACTTATAGTATTCTGAAAGGGGGTGAAACAAACAGTCAATATAAGCAACTTTTACTTGGGACCAAATACAAAATTGCGAAAAATAAACAACTCTTCCATTCTCATACATTGGTCAGGTCCAGATGATATACCTTTTTCCAAACAACCTGTACATGTGTTTTAGCGTTTCTCTATTTTTGTAAATGGCAACAAGACGCCAGTTCCGAGTCGCTAAAACAATCAGTAAATAGAATAATTCTGATGTTTAACTATTATGTCTTTTACCTCAAGTTCAATACAACTCTTTACATTCCATTACCGCATGATTGCCTTGACGTGGGCTCCGTTCTATCGCGTGTGTGGTAGCTGTTTCAAAACGCGGGATGATACTTGTAATTAGAATTAACCCCGCTGCAGTGTTTTATTGAATGAACGTTTCCTTGTCAATGCAGACTCAATGTCCGCCGTCATGTCAGTCATTATGACCGCACCTTCATTGTGAATAGCAGAATGTGTCATAAAGTCCTTATGTAAAAAATGAAAGATTAAAAGATATTGTATACATATTTATTAAATAATATCTGCCGCCTATATAAGCAACCCCAGTGATCAAAAGGCCAATTGACGATGATGGTTTAATGTTGACCAAATGTGTTCAGGAACACGTGGGGCGATCATGGTTTTCTCTAGAAAAAATGTTAAAGGTCTAAGTAAATAGTGCACTGTTTACCATCTGATGTTCACATACACTTGTTTATCATATTAGAAAATTGAATTTACTAAAACTATTATCTTTACCACGTTGGATTTGTTCTAGTTCACTGTAAATACTGTTAATTTATTTTCATTTAACGTCGCAATTTGATGTTGAATAAACTAGGATGTAAGTTACAGACACAATGAATGTCATCCTTCCATGTGTAGACATATGTATTCATTTTCATATTTATAAAATATTAAATGTTTTAAACACCACATTGTGTAGCAATGTAATAAATATATGTGTTAAAGGAAATGGAGGTGGCTGAAACAAACCATATTATATGTTTAGTCATAGAAAGAGCAGCTATGGAGTAGAGGGACACAGTATCTAATGTACATAAAATGTATTTCATATTGTAGCCGCTTGTGAAATTGGATGTTCACACTTTACACACCCACCTAGCCACTTCCAATAAATGTCATAATAAATTGCTATATAACTATATGGATGATAAATGTATAATTCTAGTGAAATAAAATATAAAAATAAATATAGTGCCACTATAAATGCTTCATGTAATCTTACTTAGAGTGCTATATCAAATAAACCACCGCTTTATTTAAAGTTGTGAATGAAATACGTCTGTAAAATAAAATGTTATAATAATTAAAATAAATAAATTTTATCTTGTCCGTGGTGACAGGGTTCAGAAATTGTTATTGTAAAAATATCAAAATATATAACGGTTAATATGTAAACATACTCTAATAGAAAACGATATGGTTGTTGTATCATAATAGATATGTATTAAATATACCTGTATATTTTTTCTATTTAGTTGGACAGATGAGGGCCACGTAGAAAGAATATCGTGACGTCATATGGTTCGGGAATAATAGTAAATGGCAGTATGATGGAAAATTTATTTTGATTCAATGTATACCTACTTATTGTTTGGTGCCAAAAATATGAAGGGAGAGATAAAATGTAAGTACCAATGATCTCGAGCACCCGAGCAGTGTGACGGGCACTCATGTTAGTGCAATTATTGGATTCGCAGTCCACCTTAATGTAGACACGATAATTTGTAATAAATGTCTCATAATCTAGGATGACCTTTGCTTCGCTTTTAATAAAATTTTAAATGAAGAATATTATAAATGTTAAATTGCGGAATTTGATTTAAATATTTAACTTAAAATATTGTTTCGATTCGTAATCGATTATAAAATGATACATATTAAACGGCTTTTGAAACCTGTAATATATCAAACATTAAAGTCTAAATTTTGGCAGCAATTTTATGTTACTTGACTACGACTTGTTAGTCGTTATAAACGCAATCAATTGAGAAAACCAACAATTGTGTTGTTAGCATGCTTGAAATAACGTTTGGTGCTAACAAATTATTTTGTGTTCATTGATTTGCATATGCTTTCATTGAAAGTGAGCGTCTGCGCACGCTCGCCAAGAGTCTAGCTAGTATAAATGTATTTTGATATTATTTATGTTCATGTTTGTAAATATATTATACAGAAATGATATCTCGTTGTTCTGTAGTTAGGTAAGAACAACTCAGAATAAATACACGTTCAGAGATCGATGATCGTTTTATTAACAATTATGTCGTCTTAACAATTTATCATTTAATAGTTATATCTATGACAAAATATAATAAATTATGTTAAAATTATGATATACTCATCAGAGTCATCAGATACCAATAGGCACTTCAATACATTTTTTACGCGCACACACACACACACACACACACACACACACACACACACTTTTCTCTGTTAAAAACTGATTCGTAAAATACCTATTTTGTATTAGCTGACCCGGCGGACTTCGTGCCGCTTTGTCAGTTTCCATCATTGAGTTCAATGGTTTCCATGACAACAAAACAAACAAATCATTTTAAATTGGAAATATAATTGTCGTTTTTAGTTTTTTTTTTAATATAGCCTATGTTACTCAGCCCTAATGTAGCATTCTAATGGGCCTATATTGGGTTGCATAAATTAAAGAGGTATATTTTAAGGCTGCATAACGTTTTTCGGCATTCTCTTCGTTTCGCATAACGTTCATTCAGAATAAATAATTAGGCGTACTTTATCTCCCCATAACTTCTGTTATATTATAATAATGATATGGGTCATTTCGCGAAACATGGAAAAAAACTATTTCTAGTTGATTAAAAATTCTATCTCATTTTTCAGTTACTTTTTTTGTTTAAGCGAGGTTTTAAACATAATTTAACGTAAGGTGACACAGTTACGAACCTTGTGTTCTAAAAACTCATTTTCTAATTTAATTAAAACTGAGTAAAACATCATTACCATCTAAAGAAAATATATGTGCACAAAACTTTCAAAATATATATTTCAATAATTAAGATCGCCAAACCCGATTTTTTCAAACGTTTAGTAATCTGTATTTTACCGTAAACAACATAATAAATAGCGTTTATAGTTCAGAACAGCATAATAGTCAAAACGAAATTTCAAAAGTTTGTAACAGAAATTCGTCATTACCATCGCGCTAACGTCAAATTTACTTTCTTGAAAGATCTAGTATCTTACTGTCCCCGTGCACACCACTCTCCTCAGTCGCTTGCACGAAATGTACCACAGCGCACGTCACGGTGAGTGCTCTTTAAATACTTTTTTTGTTACAAATCATATGTCCAGAAAATGGTTGTCACGTATTTCCATCATTACCGGTAAATACGTTTTCTAGGTAACTATAAATTAAGTATAATTGTTAGCATTAGAATTTATTGTGACTCCCAGGACAAATTCACAAAAATGCGGTCACAAAATAGTAGCGCTAACAATTCACGATTTGTTCAAAAAAAATACTACGTTTGTCATTACCATCATCATCATTACCGTTTGATTTGTGTTGATGGTAATGAATGACGTTATGTTAATGGGAATGATGAATTCAAAGTTTCAGAATTTCTTATTAGTAGCAATTTGTTCTATTTTACTTAAAACGTTGTTTGTTTTCATGCTTTAAAATAACCGAAATACCAGCTGGAAGTTGAATGGGTTTTTTTGTGCGTTATCTTTATTTTAATTTGCTAAAAATATTAAATTATCCGTGCTTGTCTGGATTATAGTATTGTAATAGCCAGCTTTTCTTGTCAGCATTTCGTAAGTGGTGAATTGAGATTATGCGCCAGTGCATCAAAAAAGGCGATTGGCCAGCATCCTGACACTTCCTTTGCATAATTAACAACAAGGTCGCTCTATTTGCTAAAAGTGGACCTTGATCCAAACCATGGCTTGGATAGGATATGATGATCTCTAACCACCTTTTGGGGGATAATGGTCGTGGGTTTATGCATACATACTCTAAACATATTTTAACTTTAAAAATACATCATACAAAATAATATTTTATTTCAGGTAGTTGCCGTTTTCAAAAATGAAACTTTAATATTACATAGTACTACATACTGAAACTATTCATCATCAGCTCGTTTACGTCCCCACTGCTGGGGCACGAGCCTTCCCTATGGATGGATAGGGAGAACGGGCCATAAACCACCACGCGGGCCCAGTGCGGATTGGTGGTTGTTAACTACTGCTAATGCAGCCAACGGCTTAACAGCCAAAGCCAACGGCTTAACGTGCCTTACGAAGCACGGAGGAGCTCGAGATAATAATTTTTGGTCACCCATCCGATGACCGGCCTTTGCGAATGTTGCTTAACCTCAGCACTCGCAGATCGGGCGCGTTAACCACTGCGCTATCGAGCTCCACCTACTTATTATTGAAACTATTAGATATGGTAAAAAAAGACAGTGCTGAAAAAATTTCCACGAAGGGAATTCGCACCCCATGACATGCCGGGTCAGGTGCACTACCACATTATTTGCGTAAAATTATATGTATATGTAATCATAAATATAGCTTGCCTAATTCTTAACTGATCTTTCAATATTTGTAAAAATATTTAGATCGGATGTTGATGACGTAGTTGTCGACATTGAATAGGGCTTACAGAGTAATGGCTGATTTACACGTTTTAAGTTGTTAAGTAGGTAACTAAATTTAAACTTAATTTTAAGTGACTTATATTTAAGTATATGTCCATACGTATTTAAGTAATTAGTTTGCTTAGTTCACTCAAGATGGACGATCAACCACGTTATAAAGTCGTAAATTCTGTGCTAAATTTGTTATGAAGTCAAAGATGAAATAATTAGGAAAATAACCATACCCAACAAAACTGGGTGAGAAATTGAATAAATAGAAGAGATCAGTATGGCCAAGGATCAAGTGCCACTTTGTTCGAGAAGCTAGCGAATGAAGATTTAATAACAAGTATATTTTAATGCGTCACGGATGGCAGAAGACTCTTTCATTTACTTGTTATCTAAAGTGGAAAACGAAATACAGAAAAAAGATACTGTAATGCGATGTGCATTAGATGCAAAATTAAAATTACCTATTACAATATATTTTCTCAATACTGGCAATAGTTTTCGCAGTCTATCTCATTTTTGTAGAGTTTCTAAATCGACTAAATATGTTTAATACAATAATCAATAATTTAATACGAACAATAAAATTGAACCCGAGCGCGTCGCTCACTACACTTATGCATTTAACTAATATTGTGCCAGTCCAAACGTGTCAAGTGACAAACCCCGCCCACCAACTTAACCAAAAAATAGACAAAATTCTAAATATCTTGTTTAGTTGTGAGCTAAATTTTAACTTGCAACTTGCTACTAAATTCTGTGTTTACATGCAATTAATCACTTAAAGTTAAGTTAAAATTTAGTTACCTACTTAACAACTTAATACGTGCCATAAGAGTAGATTAATTTCGGCGAGTTGGATTGAGCCATGATAGCATAGTTAAATTAAAGAACGAGATTGTGTTTGTTACGAGATTTGTTGAATTTTAATTTTTGTGTTATTAAACTTTACAAATTTATAAGTAAGTGTTTTATTTACAAGTTAGCAACTACTTATATATGAAAAAAATACATAGGTATGTCTTCTAAAATAGGTATCAGGTACTTAATTATTATTTTTGCCGTAAAAGCTCGTCATTACCAAGCATTCCTAATCATTACCATCCTCAAAAAATCATTGCCATTAGCCTAACGTCATTACCATTTCTCTTATTATTTTTTTAAATCAAATATTATCTAAATTCTTGATTAAAAAAGAGTGCCTTTGTTTAGCAGATCTTACTTAATAGTACTTCTTTCGGTTTTTGAAACTTTGCACGCATTTCAGATTAATTTACAAAAAGGCTTCAAAATAAATCAGAAAAAATCCAAAACGCGAATCCACCCATATATCAGCATCAAATGTTCATGCATAAATGTTTTTACAATAACGATTACTAATCATAACATTTATTGGCATCTCACCCTATGGCATACAGATTACAAGTCATACATATAGAATACCATAATAATAACCTCCCAACAAGAGCTAGATAAAAGATGTTTTATATGGAGCTAGATTTCTGTTGTCTTTTTTTTTTTTTATATACGTAACACGGCAAATGACTCCAATTCACCTGATGTTAAGTAAATATGGAATCCAGATGCGACGATAATTGGTCTAATATAAAAAAACCTCGAACTTCAATTTCTAACCTATCACGTGACCTACAGGAGTAGGGCAGCTAGTATTTCTGTAAGCGCTACCCTCGTTTTAGCTAACAAAACAGCGCGGCGCGCAGTATTGGTAAACAGTACTAGGCGAGTCTTTATTTATTTATTACAATCACAAGCATGCAGAACAGAACAATAATAATTATTGTGTTATATTTTGATTATAGTGAGATTACAATTATAGGTCTTATCATTTCTTAAATAATCTAAGCCAAATTTATTATTCATTTATGTCTTTAAATGTTATGGATAAGTACATCCATTATGCGTTTCGTATTGTATGATAAATTAAATTTAGACGTATAGCAATTATGTTCTTTACATTTATGCTGATTAAAATTATGGTAAAGACAATTATAGTAAGTTAAAATTATGCCGATGAAACCATTATGGGTTTATAACACTCTGCTTATTATAATTTATGCGAGAAAACTTTATGCTGAAACTGTTATGCACATAACTTGACGATAGAGATTATGCGACCGAGAGGGCTCTCCATTCTAATGGTGAAATATTTTTTTTAAATCGGTCCAGTAGTTTTTGAGTTTATTCGTTGCAAACAAACATACATACATACAAAAATACAAAGGTTTCCTCTTTATAATATTAGTATAGCCCATTGTGTGTCGAGCGACCGGCCACCGGCCAATAAACAAAAAAACAATTAAAAAGAGAAAAATTAACAATTAAAATTCTTTTGTGTCTGGTATTCACGCAGACGAGCTCATAGATTACATCTCTTAAGAACTAATCTTACACTAAGGCATGGAGAAGCGCGTAACGCTCTTGCGCGTGAACGCTCAAGGATCAGTAAACGAGAAAACGAGCTTAACGCTTCTAGACGCTGAGTTTACGTGATTGGAGGCTTATTTAAAAGTAGACGCACATTATTACCTTTCTTGTTAACGTACGACTACTAGCTTTTTGAACTATACGTCTACGTAGGGTCTTACAAATAAACAAAGAATAACCTCCGAATAGTTATTCCGTGTTTTGTCTCTTTTACTCTAATTTGAAATGACGTTTACATGACAGGAACAAAACTCGGAATAACTATTCGGACCTTATTCTTTGTTTATTTGTAAGGCACATAATGTATAACTTTATATTAAGAATTTCACAATTCGGCCTATTATTTATGTATGCAGAAATGGCCCTACCTGATAGAGACTATTACCAGTGACATTATATCACTTAAGATCTGGCGTGCTACTGCCCAAGTACGTTTGTAAGTCGGTGATGGTGGACCGAACGAGCTTAGCGGGGATGGTGGGCCGCTGGAGGCGCTGGTACGCGGCGAAGCGGTGGCAGCCACCGAAGCTGTAGTAATAGTTCCCGCCCTGCGACCCCGTGATCCACAACACGTCGATCGGAGGCACCTTGCCGGCAGCTTCTTCTTTCTATAAGACACCAAACTCGGGTTTAACAGACAGACGGCCCTTAAATTTGTGGATAAAGCGTTATAGCTCAATCCACGTGAAGGTGAATTTCTTAAACTCCTCTTATATTCATATTCATCTATTTAACTTAAATTAGCTTCTAGAAGAACTAAAATAAAATGCTTGCCGTAAGTAACCCCGATAGTTACTTATGTAGATATTGTTATAAGTCGCACGCATTACTATTATTTATATATAACTTGTTTTTATATTGGTAACTTATCAACAGCTAAAAAACGTCAACATAATTAACATAAGAGGTATTTATGAGATAACATATTCTGTTTTTGTTATTGGATATACAGGTAATTCAAGTCGAATGTATAAATTATGATATAATTTATTCTGATAGTCGGATTATATGATAACCAAGTACTATCTCACGCGATATATGAAACAAAACAACCCCTTGAGTGCAAACATAAATGTCATTGAGGACTTCATCAGTTTAATGTGTAATCGACGATGTAACATAATCGGACCGCTGTGAAATACCTACAATAAGCATGAATTTAGGGCATCAATAGGGTCCTTAATGATAATGACATTTGTATGTACAGGCAAAGATAGGCGTTTTATAACCTTATACTTTTATTTGTTTCCAATACCTAAAGGTTATTTATAGCATTGACAAATCATTCATCATCACCATCAGCCCCTCTCAACCCACTGTTGGGCATAGGCCTCTCTTTGCTTATGCCATTCTCCTCGATCCTGCGCTAGTCTGGGCCACGTGCAACCCACGGTCTTGGTTATATTCGTCGACCCATCTCGGCGGTGGACGTCCCTTTTTTCTGGAGCCGTCTCTCGGCCACCACTCAGTCAGCTTTTTTCACTCAGAAAGCTGACAAACCATTATTTAAAAGAATTGAATGATATTTAGTGGTAGGTACGCCGGACATTGCCAAACCGGCGGCGATCCTGGATTTACCTGCAAGTGACGGATTTACTATATTTTAGTGAGTATGCCCTTCTTCCCTACTACTACATACTTCTCCTGAATCTCTTTCAAGGACATTGACACCGGGGATCATCACACCTCAAACTGCACATCCTTAGCTTAGCTCACGTGACTTGCGATGCGACCCCTTTTCTTTGATCGATTCACACCGCGAACTACAAAGGTCAAACGCAATGTTAATTGTATCTACGCCAAGTTAGCTCTGCTGGTAATGTGGCTTGAGCTTAAGTGAGGCTAGAAGACTCTTCAAAGTTCTAATAATACCTACACACCCGATCAAGTTTGCCTTTTACGCTTGCCAGTGGATATCATTCGAAACAAAAGACGTAGTAACTATTAACTAATCTGTGACAAAAGCGTGAACAAAAGGCCGTTGCTGGCATGGCAAAACTCACTTGTATAGTGTTCATAAGCGAGACGACCTTCTCTTCGTCCAGCTCAGGCATGAAGGGGCGGATGATGACGTCCATCGGCACGTCGTGCACCTCCGCGATGTACGCGCTGTGGATGCTGGTCATCCTCGATGCTGCAACCCACCGCGCCACACATTCATGTAGAATAACGTCGTGCTTAATTAGACGCGCCAGTTGTTCTGGCTGGTAAACACGTTCTTGACGTTTTTACTCTTATGAGATTCTGTTATTTGTACTTTAATAGGCCCAAAGAACACAATGCTACCAATAATTATTTACAAAATACCGTAAATTAAAAACTTTTGTGGAACAAAAAGCGTTAAGCCCGCCGAATTGGAACTTTTCTTTTTTTCTAAGTTTATGTTGAGTACTAATTATTGATATTTTTCCCTTTTCATATTTGGAATATTCGCTTACCTCCGCTTCGCTTACCTACATAGATTTAGCACACCTCTAGCACAAGGCAATAATGGGAAACATTATTGGATTAAAAAGTGCACGCACTTCGGTAAGCATATCTGCAATGGACTACCTACGAGTATAAAATGTTTTATATACATACCATACATATACATACCTACTTACATATTATGAGAATAATAACTAAGTTTGTATTGAGAAAATAAATATGCGCTTAAACAGTGTAAGCGCACCAAACAGGGCGTGGATCACTAAAACTATGTAGATATTAGATAAAGTAAGAATACTATTTCTTGCGCAATAATCGTAGAAATATCTACATAGGTACTCATAGTCTCTACGAGAAGTGTAAAAGAGCCTTTATTTATTAATATTATATTATTTTAGATTGAATTTATGCTCGGGTGTCTTTGTGTTATAAACAATACATGGTTAGGGTATATGCTTAGAATAATAATCTAAGGGTATATGATACTTTTTTTACGTAAAAAGAAACACTTATGTATAAACATGACATAGATTTGCAAATGCAACACATTATGCTATAAAGAGATTGACTATTGTCAAGCGCAAGAGAAAATACTTTTTGAGTTAAAACAGCAAGATTGACCATGACATATTCAATGAAAAACTTGAAACATCTCTGTATGTATGACTAACTATTATCAACACAGTGGATAGTAGTATGACTCAACTCAAGTACCTAATTAAACTAAAATAGTTAGTTATATAAGTATTATTTAAGTACTTACAATTTCTTATAATATTATTTATAGCACCGACTGATTTTAACATAACATTGACAGAACAAAACGTATCGCGTATGTGTACCTTCTTCGCCGAATGAGTCGGCTGCACTGACTGACAACAACCGGGCGAGGACGAGGTCGATTCATGGTTAACAATAAATTTGCTAAATCATATCACCTGTTGATCGACACTTAGTTGCCAAGGCGCAAAAGCGCGATAAATAAGTAAATACAAAAAGGACATTTATTAAGTACTTATCATGTTCTCTACACGCACCGAGGCGATTTTATTTCCATTTGTTTGCATTGTTGATTTAATTATGTACCTAATGGACATGCTAGTGTTGTAGATATTGTTGTTTACGCCTCAGGATTTGGGTTCGATTCCCAGGTCGGGCAGTTTATTTTGTATTTTTCGATGTAAGTATACAATCGATCTCAAATCCGCATTTGGAAAGCGTGGTAATAAAGCCTATACCTACCCATCAATTGTAGTTATATGATTTGATGACTGAAGTGATGAGATAATAGCTCCAGTTTTAGCTTGCATATTTAACGAATGCATTGACTGTGGTGATTTTCCTGACCTAATGAAGCACAGTAAAGTAATTCCATTATTCAAAATAGGTAGCACATCTGACCCCACTAACTTTAGACCTATTTCTGTGCTACCCACATTTCGTAAAATATTTGAAAAGATAATTCTAGACCAAATTTAAGTTCATTTATATACTTAGAAATAAGCTTTTACATTCTAGACAATATGGTTTCACTAGGGGTCGCTCGACTACTAGCGCTGGTGTTGAGCTTTTACTTCAAATATTTAATACCTGGGAGGATTCACACGATGCCCTAGGGGTTTTTTGTGATTTATCAAAGGCCCTTGATTGTGTTTTACATGAAACCTGATCAGGAAGCTGTACCACTATGGAATTAGAGATGCATCACTGAATCTTCTCGGGATCGGTGGTTACAATGGGAGTTCCACTGGGTTCAATTCTCGGTCCTTGTAACGGCTGCCGGGAAGGCAATGCCGACACAGCAGAGTGGGCAGATTGGAGAATAGGGAGCTAAAGAGGGATAGATGATGAATAATGATGATAATTGGGACTTACTTGGCGAGCTGGCGTTGACGGCGTATAGCCACGACACGACTGTCGTGGGGTTGGAGTCAGCTCCAACCCCACGACAGTCGTGTCGAAACGGTAGAATAAGTGACTTCCACCAGCTCAGGCTGGTAGAAGTCGCTTATTCGCGCACACACACACACGCGCACACGCACTTTATGAAGGGGTGTTCCGGCCGGTAGGTAATTCACGCGTAGTTCTAGAAAGTTCTGGAACAGAGAGCTGATAGCATAATTATATTTCTCTATGGCTGATCGAATCGGCTTGTGCTGAACGACGCGACGTCACGGACGGGCCGATCGTTGAGAACTGGTAGACCGAGTGCACCCGCACACAAACATTCGCTCTTTTAGTTTGATGATACTGTCGCGTTTCTGGCGCGAACAGTCCTTTCTTATTTTTAATTTATATTAACGACTTGCCTTACTTTGTTAAAGACAACCATGAGATGGTATTGTTTGCAGATGATACCTCACTTTTATTCAAAGTGAAACGACGACAGCTGATTGATGACGACGATGTGAACAATTCTGTCTCAAAGATAGTTCATTGGTTTAGTGTTAACAATTTGCTATTATATTAACGAAAAACCAAATGTATAAGATTTGTATTACCCAACGTTATGGAGATAAAAACCAGTGTAAAAATTACTTAACGCAGTGGACGTCCTAAGGGTCAATTCACACCGTATTGGCAGTGGTTGGCAATTTCACTGTCAAACCATTTTAAGTTTTATCACTATTAGATAACGCATACTATCACTTGAACGAATCGGTTTGGCGGGATGCACGCGCGGCGACGCCAACAAGCGTCTCATCACAGCGAATGGCAGACGACTGCATTCAAGCTGCTGCTGCTGCTGCTCTATGCGTTAATATTAAAGATAAAGCTTAAAATGGATTGATAGTGAAAATGCCGGCAGCTGCGTAAAAAAAAAAGTAGTCTATCTTGCATTACAAAAATCATTATGCATCGGAGTTGTGCTTGTAACTTACCTTGAATCGTAAAATCGTAAGTCAAGCTTTGGGAATTGATGATAAAATAATACAACAAATTTTAACTACACAAAAATGTATTTAGTCAATGTTGATGGTCAATAACATTGAATTAGACGTCGTATACATGGAGCCCACGCCGCTGATGCATATGAATTCCGTACCTTAGTCTACTCTAAAACAGTTAATAATATATATTCTGTAGTATACAAGTGTCAAGTTTAAAGCGTTAGTTCAGCGACGTGATACAATATCAATGTTCCACAGCAAATTTAAAAACATTTTCAATTATATTTTCGTTAGGTTTCTCGTATACTGATTCAGATATTTTGTTTTAGAACACATTAACTTAACGCTAGCAAAATTTTAGATATCCAAACTATCACTAAGTGGAACTAATAACATACAAGAGAGTCTATTGCATTGCTAGCTTAGGTCAAAAGATCGATGAACATATTGTAAACATTACAACTTATGGCTAAATTAAATTTGTGCTATCAAAATACAGCACCGTAAAAAGTATAGTTTCATAATGTTCTGATATTCACAACTCCTGAACGATTTGAAGTCTATAGGAATGAAATTGCAAAATGTTAAAGTAAAAACAGTTTCCCTATGCCCTACGTTCAGTGTGCGTACGAACCAACACAACCATCACTAATAAAACATTAAAATTGCACACAAGTCGCGACGCGCCCTCCGCGCTCGCGCGACACGCACTGGCGATCAGACAACTACCCAGCGCACGTGACAAATACAATCATTTACATTAACTGATTTCAGATCTAAATAAGCGGCGTCATTGTATTGTCTTTTAGTATTATTTTTTTACTTAAAGTAGTAACAAGAATATTGATAAATAATTTACTAACAGAAAAGCTTATTCGTATGACTTTATTAGGAAGCTAATTAGAATCAGTTCGTGTCGCCGAGAGCCTTCCGCGGAGCAGACGCGCCGCACAGAACACTAGTCAGCACAAAATATCTGAATGCTTAATAGTTAATTAAACGCTAGTGTACCTTACATCTATCGTATATCTATATCCACCGAATAATAGAGAATTATATAGTGAACATTCAGAAACCGAGATCCCGCCAATCGATGTGATGCTTTTATAAATTACTAATACTGCCCAATAATTACTTTCGAAAAAAAAAAAAAATAATCCAAATGATTCACTGGCTCGAATAAAATTATAATACTTAAAATAACTGCCGCATTTAAGAAATAATTGTCTTATAATATAATTATAAAATACAGCTTAAAATATATAAACGATTAAACAATAAATACTGGGTACAGTCATATAAATCGATCATAATACAAATAAAATACATTTCATTACATGTCCTTCCAAAAATACGTTAGATAGAAATGTGTAATCGTAATAGTATACAATGTCCTACGTCCTAAGGCAATAGGAGGCGCGCCCGGCCGGCGCGGCGCCGGCGCGGAGCTCGCCAGCCACCTAAGTATAGTATGTTAATGTAAATGGCAATTCAGTGGAAGCTGCACGCACGCGTGCCCGCGACCTGGAACAACGAGCCCTCATTTAAATCACCTAAATATTATTAAAAAAACAAAATCCTAATATCATTTAATGGCAGTAATAATAAGGCCGGCAAAGCGTTCACGCGGAATCCTCAACCACTGTGAAATCGGCTGTCTTACATCTAAATGTCGAAACACAACAATACTGTAAGCATCGTTTGCATGGCGACAGGTGTCGACAAGACAGTGGTATCCAGCCAGGCGGACTTAGAACAAGTCCATCCATCAATATAGAAAAGTAGTAGTAATATTTTGATATTTCTAAATATGCATATCGTTCAAATGATTATATTTATACAAGAACAACATCAATTAATTACTTTTTATTTTTTAGACATAGCCGAATAACGAGAGCGTATTTCTCAATTTGAAGGTAGGTGACAGACCTATAATTTTCATCATACAATTAACTTAAGAACATGCCAAATTCACTAGACGTTACCTCAGGTGACGCCTACGGCGAGAGGTCCTGGTGCATGTGGTCGTAGCCCATGGAGCCGTCGTAGGGCTGCGGCTGGTCGTAGCCGGGCGCCGGCAGCGAGTACCCCATGGAGTCCTGCGTGGGCGCCGGCGACATCATCGGCGTGGCCGTGCCCGACGCCGCGCCCATCGAGTACGGGGACGCGCCTGCCGCTGCCACAACACACGCACGTCTAAGCACTGTCGCCCCCACCCACCCCCCCTAAGGCTCGGTCGCAGCCGCGTGCCCAACATGCTCACGTAAACTGAGGTTATTACTTAACCAAGTCTTTAAAGAGTATTAGGCACACAGATGTCGACAGCCCTCGTACGCAAGTGACAGAACGGTTACCCAACATTGTTAGAGAAAATGAGTTTTTGATTTAATTTCTTTAAGAGTACATGTTAGGTACCAAGATGTCGAAAGCACTTATATGCAAGTGATAGAGCGGTGTACCCAAAATGGTTAGAGAAATAGCTCTTCGTAACAAGCTTTTTGATAATTATTAGAATACACGTTAGGTACACAGATGTTTATAGAGCGTTTGTGCGCAAGTGAGAGTTTTGAGAAACCCACCATGTTTGAGAAACTAGTTTTGTTAAAAAAAATTAAAAGCTGCCTTTCCAACAGTGCTCTGCGAGGTAGCTAAGCAGTGCGCTACGCTAGGCAAAAATCCGGTTGTCTATTGTTTGCCCGAAAAATATGGGCAATAATACTCATATGCCCGAATTTCACTTGCCCGAATTGTTTGTTTACCATAAAAGTTATGTGACATACTCTTGTTTGCCCATACATTAGATTACATAATGATACGAGTGCTATACGTATTGTTATCCTATTGTTATCCATTTTATTAATTTGCAATAATATTATTTAACAGAATATTTCAACGCCATACTAAATTAATTTCGAACACATCCAAGCAAAGCGATTGGCTTTGTTTGGATGTATTCGGTAAGGTAAGGTACTCGGCACGCTCGCTTCGCTCGTGCGTTGTTTTTCATGTTCTAACCTAACCTAACCTAACCTAACCAAACCTAAACCTATTGATCGTTTAGTTTAAACCGATTTTATGATTTTTTCTAGAATCAATTTCGATGGCAAATGATGTTATGGCATATGATAATTACGGCTTACAATGATGATACCAAATGATGTTATTGAAATTGACTTTATGGGAAACAAAGTTTCTAGCACGTGACTAATATAGTAAACAATGAGTATGACATATGAAATTATGAGAAACAATATTATGTCTGTTGACCAGTATAGCAGATGAAATTCTGGCAAGTGGGTGTACACCCAAAAATCCACCTATAGGATTGCATCATTTTCCTCGCTTAAGTGATGTAAAATGTAATTATCCTATTGGTAGTTTGTCTCTATGCACCGCTTAGCTACCCCCCGCATCACCGGTGGAAACGCACCCTTACCCTTACTACAAGTTGGGCACACAGCTGTCGACAGCGCTCGTGGACACAGAATTTACCGCGCATTTTATTTGAATGCATGTAAAATATGTGACACGCATATAGCGCATGATTCGCGTCTTCATAAAAGCGAATTGAGTTGAATTTTCATTGTTCTAGTCTAGATGGATGTTACAGGTTCATATAAGCATCAAATCCAGTCTATTTTAGTTTAAGTAAAATATTGATATTTGCCATAAACTGACTTTGTATGATATATTGTTGAAGTTAGTCTTTTCGTATCACCAGTGAACTAGTAAACTTTTTCCCAATCAAGCGGAAATGAAACGGATTGAACCTGCAATCTCCGTCTAACACAATCATATTTATCATCATATTCCAAAAGAGTTATGGAAAACGACAATCTAGATTTGTTTAAATATCTGATCAAAGAACGTTTGTATGTTAAATTAAATTTAAAATGTAGGCGTCAAGTAATACTATAGAATTTCATTGTTTACTGTAATATGACGTAGCTCTGGGAGGGGAGTTAGCATCGCGCCTGCCCGCGCCGAGCCAAGGCAGGTCTGTGTACGAAAATTAAAATACTGTACGTTAAGTAACGAGATCCAGTGCGGCTTACAAACATGGTATCGACTAACATTGCCACTTGCGACTGTCAAATCCAGTCGGTTCAATTAAGAAAAAGCTTTTACTGCTGTCAGGTAGTTTTTGACTTCAGTACAGGACTGTTACTATATCATCGAATGGGAATATTATTTATAAGAGACCGTTTCATTTTGCAATGGAGATTATTGTGGTAGGATCTCGTTAGTTAATCATGAATATGAGGCGGGGCTTCGCTGAGGCGCTCGCTCGCGTGGGGAATGAGTGTCAATTACCGGCGGCCTTCTTGGCGGCGTACAGGTTGGCCTCCTCCTGCGCTTTGCCGATGTTCTTCTTGTAGCGGATGCGCTTGTTGCCGAACCAGTTGGACACCTGCCGACAATACAACTCTTCAGCTTTTTAGTGCACTACGGCGAAGTGATTGGCCTTCATCGTAACTGATGGTGTCAGGTCACGAGCATTAACATGTCATGTCAAAACTAGTCCAAAGTGTATACAGGGTTAACGCACGTGACTGTCAACGCCGTAATGCAATATAGATAAAAAGAAAAGTAAATAACATTAAAATAGCTTAGTTAGCTTGTTCTCAGCAAGAGGTGAATCGCGCTATGAGAGTGTTTTGCACGTAGCATATAAGCAGGCCAATATTTTGAATATACAAGCTCAAAACAGTAGTCTGATGTGAACAAGGGTTTCTTCAGATGGCGTGTGTGGAATAGGCCGATGGGCGCTCTACCCAGAATTCTGAACTTATGATGTTCATCAAAAAGGATCCGTAACTCATAGGATGTCTTACGGATCCTTTTTGAGGAGCTCGATGGCGCAGTGGTTAACGCGCCCGGTCTGTGAGTGCTGAGGTTAAGCAACTTTCGCAAAGGCCGGTCATCGGATGGGTGACCAAAACTTTATCACCTCGAGTTTCCTGTGCTTAGAGACTTTAAGCTTCAATATATTATTCTAAGTTTTAAGAAGAAATGATACTTTAAGTCGTTAATAAATAAACACTTCTTTTGTCGTTGAAGTCAACAACCAAGGCATATATCATATTATTGAACATTGCTCTCATTTCACATTTATGTTTTTAATGGGATACACTAATACTAAAATCTTTCTATTTCTATATCTGTACAAAATAATCTATACTAATAAAGAGGTAAAGTGTGCGACTTCGTTTGTTTGAGACGGGTAATCTGTGGAACTACTGGTCTAATTCCAAAAATTATTTCATTGATAGAATGCTACATTCCTTGCGGGTAACATAGGTAGCCTATGATAGCCTATAATTTACAAAATAAAAAAGTTTAAGTATTTTAAAAGTCTTAAATACACGCCAACGAATACGCGTGTAAAGTGCTATATAATTTAGAACAAGTTTACAACAACTAGAGGAAAACTGGGAGCCGCAACTAAGAACTTCTGTGGAAGTTGGTTGGTGCAAGTTAGTGTCGCGTACCTGCGAGACGGTGATGCCGCACTTGCGCGCGAGCTCCTCCTTGGCCTCCTCGCTGGGGTAGGGGTTGGATAGGTGCGAGTAGAAGTACTCGTTCAGTATCTCTGACGCCTGCTTGCTGAAGTTACGGCGCTTCCGGCGCGCATCCAGGAAACTACAACCACACACAATTTACAATACATATATTCGACACTTTTGACATCTTTATCAATATAGCTGCATCACCAGATAGTATGTCGAGAACTTGCTTCATTATACATATTTAAATATAAAAAAAATACAATAAAGCACATTCTTTTATTTACAAAGATTTTTTTCATATTTTGGAAAGTGATAAAACTAACAATAAGAATTACTAAAACAAAAACCTAAGCCAATAACCTGATCCAAATGAAGCAATAGCTTTTAACAATAGTTGTTATAACTCTTGTTAAAGTATTCATGTACAAACAAATATATGCAGGAATTAAACCAGGGACTTTATTAGTAAATCACAGTCACACAACATTCTCGCTATTGTATTGTTTCTCTTCAAGTTCGCATTGTTAATTCACGCGCCCGCCGACTGCAATCAACGGTGTATTATTCAAGACTTGGTATATGTATAAGCCATAATTGTTAATGTTTTATTTAATGTACTTATATATATACTGTTGGTGTACCTTTTCCATTAATAAATTAATAAGACTTTCTCAAAAGCTGACAGTTGTTATAAAATCGCAATAATGTTGACCAAATATAAGCAAACAAGGCATTAACAATAAAATTTTAAACAATGAAACATGAAAGACAGAAGAAGAAGAAGAGTGAAAGGATGGGGTTGTAAAAAAAATGGGTCGAAGTACTACTGGAAGAGGGAAACCGCGGCATGCTAGATAAATAAAAAACCCATACCGTGAGCGCAGGATCATGACGGCCTCGCAGGTGGACTGCTTCAACTGCATTTGGATGGAGCTGAACTTCTTGTGGATGATTTGCACCATGCGTTCTATTTCCTATATGTGCAATAGGAAACAAATACTGTAATAACTGTCTCTCACAAACTTATTTTAAAAATGAATTGTTGTACCTTAAAATTTGTAATTGAGTCTCCTACTTTAAGTCTATTCACATTAAGAAAACTTGAGATTGATGATTAATGATGGGTTTCTTTACTTACTATTTATTTATAAGTATAATTGTGATAGAAAGTATTCTACTCTGTCATAATGTTTCTGTTGTTTATTTAGGTACTCAGCAAACATAAATATTGCAGTTGCACCCAGATAATACAATGCCAATGAAAATGACCCATCAATGTAGCAATGATTTGATTTCAATGATGAAGATTTAGGTTCAGCAGTAGAATAGTATATACAATATTTATTTTCTTACTTTAATACTATGTAAGTGATGTAAGTGGCTCACCTTAGGCGTGATGGGCCTGGTGCGGCTCTGCTCACGCAGCAAGTTCATGACGTGCGTGGTGAACTCATTGCAGGCGTTCTCGTACTTGTCCAGCTCCTGATGGTAGATCTGGCGGATTTGCGCGAGCTTGGCGCGGTAGTCCGAGTGCTCGATCGCGTTATCTGCTTGAGCCACAGTGCCTTAAGTTGCGGCAAATGGGGGACAGAAACAAACGAACATGCAACCTCTGACCCAATGCATTTGGTTAGTACTAATTCCTTTGATTTAATAGCTTCAAAAAGTATAAATGGCTTAGAACATTCAACATTCTTTAACAAATAAAAAAAAACATTTTTAATTTTCTGTCTGTTCATATTTTTTGTCTAAAAATAGCCAGAATGTAACTTTAACTTAGAATTCCCAGGTCCAATCACCATGACCTTATACCAACATAAGCCTAATCCCAACACAAGTGCATTAGTTAATTTGGAGGGGTTAGAAAATATACACCCTAATAAATAAAATAAAATACATACTACTTTATAACTGAATACATATATTGATTTTAACAAGATAACTGATAACTTTACTCTAAAAATCAATGATCATGCATTTTTTTAGGAATTAAAAAATTGCTGTCCATTTCATTCTTAATCAAAAGCTAATATTTATACATGCAATGGTGTCTTATCAGTTATAAAACTTGTTAAATTTTGAAAAGGTTTCAGGTTGAGTAACATGCAATAAATCTATTTATGCTATGTGGTATAAAACCAATTTTGAGAACAACAGTTTATTTTGCATATTGTAACATTTTAAAACTTTTAAAAAAAGTAGCAGCGCCCTTGTACTTGTCCATTCTTACTATGTTCTCCCTTCTTATTCGTTTGTGTGTACATAAATTATAAATAAATAAATAAATAAATAAATAAAAAATTAGGTAATAAATTATTTTTAACCCTCAACGCAAAAATGACGGGGTGTTATAAGTTTGACATGGCTGTGTGTCTGTCTGTGGCATTGTAGCTCCCAAACAGATGAACCAATTTTGATTTTGTTTTGTTTTTTAACATTACTGATATAAGACTTTCTAAAGATTTGGGAGGATTTCAGTGTGTTTTAACTGAGTGTTTAGAAAACAAAATACCACAAATATTTGTTTACAGACAGGAATGGTTTGAATATAAACGATTTGTTAGCTACTAATGCATGTAAATTGTAAATTAGTAAATTACCCCATTCGCCAGCCGCAGCTGAAGCAGACGCGGCCGCTCCCGCCCCGCCGCCCTTCTCAGGACCAGCGACCCCCTCAGCTATGAGCATATTATCCAGGCGCATCAGCTGTGGGTCTGGGGGCTCTTCCTCTTGCGTGTTGCGGAGTGACAGTACTGTTGAAAAACAACACAAATACAGCCTTTTCTATACAGAAAAAAAGGAAAATTGTGTGTGTTGCAACAAAGTGTTACTGTTAGCAACATTGAAATTGTTACATTGTAAACATTGATTATAGGAACGTACCAGTTTTTTCTTTAATTTCACACAACACTGAAAATAGAGCAGGCTTCATTCTGTGACAGTTCAATGTATGCTTTCTTGCTTGGGCCTCGTCGAGACTCTGGTCAGTTATGTTCATGATTTGCTGAAGAATTTCGCCAATGTCTTGTTTACGGGCTTCTCCCTCACCCGCAGCTGGAGTCCCATCGCCGCCTGGCAGGCCGTAGCCCTGCGGACCCATTAGCCCTCCGCTATGCGCCATCATTCTATTCGGATCGTCCATTTTCTTTACAACTCAATACATATACACTTTTATAACTTATACTAAGTACGTATACGAATTTGTACAAGAATTTTTAGCTAACACTAAAAAAAGCCAATAAATAAAGAACAAAATTACACTGGGCAGCCAGTTTCAATATTTTCAAGCCAGCAATAAAATGGCCGACTTCTTTGTGCTGTCAAAATTTGAGATATTTGAAAGAAAACAAATAATTAAAAAACCAATGTAGGTACTTGCACCTCTTTCACTCATAGCACAACATGGTGATGCGAAAAAGAGAAAAAAGAGAAATAGATTGCCATTTGAAAGAAAAGCAAATGAACAGTACCATAGACTTAAGAATGGCACCTTCATTGGTCGTACCAGTATTTAATTTATCAAGACATGCTATATAGTGTTACTTACGTTACTTTTGTACCGCGAAGTTATGCTGTGTTTTCAGAGTATGTACAACAACCAGCGTTGTCAGACCTACGATTTATCAGTAGATCTACGGACTTTAGGTCTTGTTGTCTATACAAATTTTAGTCGGATTCGGATTGTTTGGATTTTAGAAATAAAAAGGAAGACCTGCGGCTTGCGTTTCGTTTTTTGTTATTTTGTCTGTAATGATATCTCAAGATTTGGTTGTATGGCTCTGTACCATTACCTTTCCTTTTTCGTATATTACAACTACAACTGTCAATGTCAACTTATTTTAGGTTTATTTATAAAAACTACCTGCTATGCTATGAGGTAGCAAAGAAGAGCATTTTTAATTATTTAATTCTAAAATATATACTACAAAAAAGGCTACAAATAAGAATGATAATCGTAAAAGTGACACAAAGTGGAAAGAGGTGGTCTCTGCCTACCCCTCCGGGAAAAAGGCGTGATGTATGTATGTATGTATGTATGTAAAGTGACACCGACGACAGTAATTGAATATAAACAAAAATTAAAAACTACTATTAAAATATTGTCTTTTTCTTTGTCTTGGCAATTTTCCTATAGTTTTTTTCATTTTCTTTACCGGCAACGAACTTGGTCTAAGATCAGTCCATCTCTAAATATTCAGGTTTAGCTTTAAAAAATGTCTGTAGTTCTACTAATTTTTGTAAAGGCAATCTAAGGACTTCTACGGATTTTTGAGCGTAGCCCTACGGATTTTTAAAAATTGGATCTGGCAACACTGACTACAACTACTACATCCCTAGTCAAAAGCTCATCACAGCAGTATGGATGGCAATGTATGCCAACTATACCAATAATCAAGTCACAAATCACAAGTACAATTAAATGTGTTTATCGATGAGAGATTCCTTTGGTTTTTGAAGGATTTAATTTTGGGTTTATAATTGGTGAATAGATTGGCGTGTCTCGGAGAGCATGGTTAGCTGACAGCTGTCAGTATTGACAGCTGAGCTGGATGACATAAAATGACAGTTCTTAATTACGACTGGTTTCGTCAGCACCACGCAACAAAGTTTCGATTTTTAAATTAGCCGGTGAGCAGAATTGTGAAAACAGCTGTCGCAGTAATAAAGATATTTAAATGAAACACGTTCTTCATTTAGTTAACAAGTTTAGTGTATTTAGTAAACACTTACCAGTCGTCTACACACAGTTGCGGTCTTACAGCCTCCGGGATTGGGGGAGTAATAAACTTCATCGAAAAATCAAAATCCCAAACCCACAGCGAGACAGAGTCATGGCAGATCCTAAAATTGAAGAAATACTGGCGCCGCTTCGGGCTCATGTTAAAGAACAGGGTGATTTAGTTCGGAAGTTGAAGGACGAGAAAGCTCCTGAAATAGATGTTAAAAAGGCTGTCGCTGAATTAAAAACGCGGAAGAAATTTTTAGAAGACAAAGAATTAAGTCTTGCACCTTCGGAGGAATTGTTTGATCGCGCTAAAATGGAAGATTTAATTAAGAGGCGTTTCTTTTATGACCAATCTTTTGCTATTTATGGTGGCATTACTGGTCAATTTGATTTCGGACCCATGGGATGTGCCCTCAAAAGTAACATGATCCAGTTGTGGAGGAAGTATTTCATTCTTCAGGAGCAGATGCTGGAGGTTGACTGCTCTATTCTGACACCGGAACCAGTTCTTAAGGCTTCTGGACATGTAGAGAGGTTTGCTGACCTTATGACTAAGGATATTAAAACCGGCGAGTGTTTCAGATTGGACCACTTAATCAAAGCACACCTTGAAAAAATTAAGAGTGAAAAGAATACTAAAGCAGAACTTAAAGCAGAGATTGAGGATATTTTGGTAAGGCTAGATGGCATGACTTCTGATGACATGTCTGGCTTGATGAAAAGGTTTGATATGAAGTCTCCTATCAGTGGCAATGAGCTCACACCTCCTATTGAGTTTAACCTTATGTTCAATACTCAAATTGGTCCATCTGGATTAGTGAAAGGGTTCTTGAGGCCTGAAACAGCACAGGGAATATTTGTAAACTTCAAACGTCTTCTAGAATTTAACCAAGGTCGGTTACCTTTTGCTGCTGCTCAGATTGGTAACTCCTTCAGGAATGAAATTTCTCCTAGATCTGGACTACTCAGGGTAAGAGAATTCACAATGTGTGAAATTGAACACTTTTGTGATTCTAAGAAGCACCCTAAGTTTGAGTCTGTACAGAACACTAAGATGTTGCTCTATTCAGCTAACAATCAAGAGCAAGGCAAAGCAGCTGAAACTATCACTATTGGGGAAGCAGTCTCCAATGGCACTGTCAATAATGAGACACTGGGCTACTTTATGGCCAGGATAAACCTGTACCTCCTGGCTGTGGGCATTGATCCCAAAAAACTAAGGTTCAGGCAGCATATGGGAAATGAAATGGCTCATTATGCCTGTGACTGCTGGGATGCTGAATGCCTTTCAAGTTATGGTTGGATTGAGTGTGTTGGCTGTGCAGACAGATCTGCCTACGACTTAACCCAACATACAAAGGCGACTGGCATCAGACTGGCAGCAGAAAAGAAACTCCCTGCTCCAAAACAAATTGAGATTGTGGAAGCTGTTGCCAACAAAGCAGCCATTGGAAAAGAATTTAAAAAAGATGCAAAAGCAATCAATGATGCTCTAGCAACACTGGATTCTGCAGCATTAGAACAATTACAAAATAAATTAGATGATAATGGAGAATATGCACTATCAACTGCTAATGGAGAATTCAAATTAACTTCTAAACTAGTAAGTGTTAAGAAGACTCAAAAAACCGTTCATGTAGAAGAGATCATACCAAGTGTTATTGAACCCTCTTTTGGAATTGGCAGGATTTTGTACTGTATTCTAGAGCACAACTTCAAGATGAGAGAGGGTGATGAACAAAGGACTTACTTCTCTTTGCCCTCTTCTGTTGCACCTATGAAGTGCGCTGTCTTACCCCTCAGTGGAAATGCTGAATTCCAACCATTTGTTCGAGAACTTTCTGAAGAGTTAATTTCTGTAGATGTTTCCCATAAAGTAGACGACTCTTCGGGTTCTATTGGGCGTCGTTATGCTAGAACGGACGAACTAGGTGTGCCGTATGCTGTTACTGTCGACTTTGATACAATCAAGGAACCACACACTGTTACTTTAAGAGAGAGGGATAACATGGGCCAAGTCAGATTACTGTTATCTGAGGTACCTGCAGTTGTGAGAGATCTTTCCAATAGCAAGATATCCTGGTCTGATATTGAGAAAAAGTATCCTAAGTTTGAACAGCAAGAAAATGTGAAAGGTGCTGCAGCATAACATGCCATTTAAGTTGTTTTTATTAAACCAGCTGTTTTTTAATGATCTTTTCAAAGTCACAGACAAGATACAAGAGACTTTGTATCTTAATTAATAAATAAATTTTAAATTATTTATTAGTAATCTAAGCTTGTCCATTATGATGTAATACATACTGTTATTATGATTTGATTTGTACTTTTAGATTTTATGTAGCTTATAATAAAGCAACAGCTCTAATTTCTGTTTTTTTTACCCTAACCAGTATTACAAGAATTACACTTATCTTAGCTGGAAATGACCACTTCTTTGTATTTTTTATTATTACAACAAATAAGCATTTTGCCACTGTTTCATTTGATAGTAAGTGATGATAAGGCCGAAAATATAAGCAAACTGAACAATGAATTTATCTCATCAAGAGTCCTCTCAACCACAGAGGAACTGGCTATCTTACCTCATAACTGATGGAATTCAACGATTGACATGTAACCCCCACTGGGAATCAATCCAGGGATAAGGGTGCCAAGTGCTGCCAAGCTTCCAGGGTCCAATCATTCCGTCAGGTCTCTTGAAATCACTGCGAGTGATACCAGCTGGCTCTAAGACAGCCGGTAAACCAACTATGGCAAAATCACTACGGATGATTCCGTTTAAAAATGAGTGGCGTAACATACGTCCAACATAGATACCGACATTGGCTGATGGTAATACCTGGAGCCAGTGGCCTGACTCGCTCTCAGAGACGGCAATGAGACGAGCGAGGTCGGCCGTGTCAGCTGATGTGGATTTGAGCCCCTCCAGAACTTGCTTGCATAACGGCTCGTCCCACTGCTTCTGCGATTGTAGTAGTATAGGTACATTAAAAATCTGACAGGCGGATAACCAAGCGCTACTCGCATCTGCCAGACACGACATTTCTACAGAACTCAAAGATGGGTTGATAATCTTCCTGTAGAGATTGTACGTGCTTTGAGTAGATGACAAAAACGCTGGCAGGGTAACGCTGGGCAAATTTCTAATTTCGAGGCCTCCGAATTGTACAGGAGTTGAAGCCTGTAGTATTGCTGTAGTAGCCATATCGTATGTGAACTGACAATACGTACTAACTTTTGAGAACGAACATAAAACTGTTTTTTTAAAACATTACCTAATATAGTAGGTATGCGGGTAAAAAAAATAAGCATTTTTAACGCATTTTATGATAATAAATAACAGTTGTGTGATGAAATAAAAAAAATATTGGCGTTAATTTAAATTTTCTAGCAGATAAGTAGTATTTTTTGAAACAATGCTTCATCATCATCATCATCATCATCATCGGCCTATCTTAGTCCACTGCTGGACATAGGCCTCCCCCAATGAGCGCCATAGCGCCCTGTCCTCAGCTTGACAATGCTTATTATGATAGAAATTAATGGCACTAAAATATTATATTGCTCAAATTTTGAGATAGGGCATATTGCCGGTTCACGGTTCACAGTATTAGAGTTTGAACAAGAGTATTTTTAATTAAATTATCTAACAGAGCAAGAAAAAGTCAGAGTTGGACGCATCGAAGAAAATAAGTAAATTTTGGAACGAAAAGACAAAAACGCATGACAAATAATGTGGATTAATATAAAATAATCGGTAAGTATGAAGTTTAATTGTATTTAGCATTCGCTCCGTTTATGAAAGCCGGGATGGCAGCTTCGAGATGGGGCGGTGTGCCTAATAAAAATAACGAGTCATAAAATGTTTTTGTTTTGTTTATACTTATACCTAATTTTAACGCAAATTTTGTTGCGTCACAAATTACAAAAACACAAATGTTGAAAAAATTTCCACGAGCAGGATTTGAACCTGTGCACCTTTCTGACATACCGGGTCAGGTGCGCTCTCCCAATTGAGCAATTCTCGTGGAAATTTTTTCAACATTTGTGTTTTTGTATTTTGTTTCGCAACATTTGCGTTAAAATTATATAAACAAAACAAAATTGTTTTATAAATAGCTTGCCTACATCTTACCTGATCTTTAGTATTTGTAAAAATATTATGATCGGATGTTAACGACGGTAGTTGTTAACATTGAATAAGCGCCTTTGGCTTTCAAATTAAAAAGTAAATAGTGTTGAATAATTTCGGCGGGCTGGTTAGAACCACGATAGCTCAATTGGGGAGCACCTGACCCGGTATGTCAGAAGGGTGCAGGTTCATTCCTGCTCGTGGAAGTTTTTTCAACATTTGTGTTTTTGTAATAACGAATCATCTTGGAGATTGTGATGTTGGGGCCAGGCGACTGAAGTCAGTAAATATTTGTGCTCTACGGTTCGTGACCACAGAATTTGAAATGTATAATTCACACATAGAAAATTTTTGCTTCATTCCTATGAGCTCGTCTGCGTGAATACCAGACACAATAGAATTTTAATTGTTTTCGGCCGGGGGCCGGCTGGTCGGTCGCTCGACACACAAGGGGCACAATTACTTTATTGAACTTTGTAGGTCCTCGAGAACTAAACCCGAGTTTCCCCCTAAAGTGCAGTCGCCGTCATCGAGGTCCCAGACATTAAATTAAGATTATTAGAATAATTATTTGGTGTAAGTATAGCTTATGAGAAAATAGGAGGTCCCAGAGGATCACCCTGCTGGTAAACAACGGCGGACTGAGGAAGATTGTTACGGTGAATCAAATTTGTTGGTTCACTCACCGTAGTAACATAGCCATAAAAATTTATAAAACATAGGAATTTCCTCTTTTACTTTTTCCATTTTAGTTCAATGACTATAAATAAAAAAATAGAAGTACCTACCTAATGTATAAACAGTCAAGAGTAAATTATAGCGATGTGCCGAGTACGGCTTGACTCGAGTCGGACTCGATTTCTGCTATGGACTTGTCTACTCGAATATCAAATAATTTTTATTCGAGTACGCCGGACTCGATTTCGGAACTCGAGTCAATAGGGATCGATATTGCGCTTACGTCAGCCTTCCCGGTAGCATAACGGTCAGTGCCTTAGAGTTGTGAATGCTCTAAGGTCAGTGCAGCCGCCCGGATTGCGGAAGACCCAGGTTCGATTCCTGGCTGGGTCGGGTGGGTGTTTAATTTTTTCACTGTATTTTATATAAACATTTAAAAAAGCTCATCCTACCATTTACTCGTCTCACATTGACAATTCTTCAATGTCAATGTGATGCCAATGCTGTGTAGTTTACTCCTTTTCGATTTTTCTTTTTGTTCTAAAATCAGTAACGGACCCGAGTTCTGGACTCGAATTGCCAGGCTCGAGTCCTGGAATCGACATCCGAATACTAGACATAGAACAAGAGTACTGCACTCGTATCGTAGACTCGGAGTCATGATTCGAATACCGTAAATATTGACTCGATCCACCAAGACAGCGAATCGGCACGTCGCTGGTAAATTAAGCTTGACAGACAAATGCTGCTCTTATTCTATCTAGCCCACTCCAGTTCAATTTGGTCCTAAGCAAGTATCATCTTGCCCACGCACGTGCTCAAATTAATAATTTCATAATCATCGCGCGGTTGTTTCTTAAACTTATCAATACCTACCACATCTACTAATGTTACAGATAAGAAAAAGCACGTCAAAGTACTGGGTTTTCAGCTGATGAAAATACTAAAAAGCAGTAAAATTATAAATGTAACGATAATGAATATAGTTGATAATAAACTTGACGCTATGAAATCTGCCATGAAAACTGTAATATTATTAGGGTGTTCTTACAAGACCTTTTTATTATTATTATTATCTGTCTTTTAATTTGTCTTGATATATTTGTTATTCCTATTCAGCAGTGAACGGCTGTACTGGAAAGGCTGTTTATCACTGATTAAAAAGTCGATAGTCATAAAGGGAGGTAATGAAACAAAATTGTAAACATCAGATATTATAATTAATTCTCAAAGACAGTAACACTAGTTAAGCGTAAATGTCATTATCTGTGGCGGCGGTCCCTAGAGCGCGAGCGGCGGGCGCGGTCGCGGGAGCGGTGGCGGGGGCGGTCGCGGCGGTCCCGCGAGCGGTCGCGCTCACGGTCGCGGTCGCGCCTTTCTCTGTCGCGATCGCGCTCTCTGTCGCGGTCTCTGTCGTCACGCTTCGTTCTGTCTTTTACGTATCTAAAACAACAATATTAAACATTACTATGTAAGTCTGTATTAATATCTTTTTATTGTTTTCTAAACTTTATGCGAACACTACACATTGAAATGAAAAAAACAACTTTTACGGATCTACTCGCGTTTATTTTATACATTACTTTTAATTAATGTTTATTCTGACGTTTCGAACCTTTTTCAGAGTCCGTGGTCACAGGGATAAACATTAATTAAAACTAATGTATAAAATAAACGCGAGTTGATCCATAAAAGTTGTTTCATTTTGTTATATTTTAATTTTTTGTTATATTAGTTAGTAGTTAGTTATTAGTTTGCTTAGGTCAAAATAATTTTAATTAGATATAAAAAAATTGGATAACGAAAATGTAATAGATTTTTCTTTAATTTGTCCTTCACGCCATAATGAAGCAATGGATCGACGTCATTTTTTTGATATATAGATGGAGGGCCATATACTTTTTATCACGGTTAAATAAAAAACCGAGAGATAAGCTAGTTTCAGTCAAATAAAATTAGCCAGAAAGTTACCTGTCTGCCTCGCCATAGTCCCGCTTGTCGCGGTCGTCGTGCTCGCGGCGGTCGGTGTCCGCGCGGCCGGGGTTGTACGCGTCCGCGCGACCGGGGGGGTTGTACGTGTCGCCGCGGCCGGAGTTGTTGTACCCCCCACCCCCACCGCCGCCGCCGCCGCCGCCTCCACTGCCGCCACCGCCACCGCTGCCATTGCCAGCGCCGCCGCTGCTGCCGCTGCGTATGTTGGCCGCAGGTTTTGAGGCGGCGGACTGTCTGTTGTGCTCTCCTAACCTACATTTGTATATTTATTTATATATCAGTTAGTACAAAAGTGAAACAGTTGAGAAAAAGAAGATTCATAGTTGTTAATAAACTAATAAAGTAATAAATACAGCAATTGAATCAGTTTTAATTCACAATTACGTTGTCACTGATGATATCCCTATTGCCTCATTCAAGTAGTAGTAATTTCTAGAACTGATGCATTCCATTGTAGAATACTGACAATGTTGCTGAAATGACATTAACTAAAAACAACAGGAAAATGTACAGTAGGTAGGTACCAAACAATTCTAATTTTCAAAAATTACTTGAACAAAATTGAATACTATCTGACCCGGCGGACTTTGTACCGCTTTGACAGTTTCTATAATTGATTATATATCAATGGTTTCTATGACAACAAACAAATCATTTTGTATTGGAAAATTAAATTGTCGTTTTTAGTATTTTTTAACTCAGTTTTTTAAATCAGTCCAGTAGTTTTTGAGTTTATTCATTGCAAACATACATACCATAATTCCTACTATCATACCATTTCCTCTTCATATTAGTATAGAAAAGCCCAACGCCAAGAGGGTGGACCTGTTGGCCTCTACTCATAAATTAAATTATTTTGTGAAATGGTGAGTTGTCCAGCTACTCACCATTCGGTCCAATCCCTATTTTCCACATGGTGGCTGTGCATTAAATTTATAATTAAAAATTACAATCTTAATAAGTACGACTTTAGAACGTTACCTACTTCTGTTCTATCTGCTTCTGGATTGGGACTGGTATCCTGGGAAACAGTGTGCTGAACCAGTCAAGTTTGATAAGCATCTGGCGCACCAGCGCACCAATGGTAGTAGGGCCACCCCCTCCAGCCCGTGGATCCACTTCTTCCTCATCATCGAGGTAATCAGCATACCAGTCAAACAGATCTGCTGGTGGCTGTGTGTATCTAATGTACATGAAACCTGTTGGATGTAATTATTATTTGTATCAATACAAAATCATTTTTTTTTCAAATATATGTAACTTTATAGTCAGTTTTAAAAAGCTTTTAGTATGATAGCATATCAACATCGTACCTACCAAGAGCCCTGATGTAGGGAGAGTCAGTGTGTTGGAGTAGGCCATTGACCTGCTTACGAGTCAGACGGAGAGTATACAGTTTGTACAACAGACAAAATGCTGTAGAGACAATTCCACCAGCCCCAACACCTCGAACCTTTAAATTAAAGCATTTCAAGTATATAATTATGTTTAACCATTGAAATGATGAATCATTACATCAATATGTTGATTAACATACTCACGCCGCCACACATGCCAGTTTGCCCGGCCGTCTTGCGACTGCCACGCTCCCATGGCTCCAAGTGCTTTACCTGGTAGTAGATCTCGTCTACCACTTCATGATAAGTCTTCAGCTTGAATAAGTGCACTGCCAACAACAAAAATCAAGATTGAACATAGCTGCTTCTGATAATAGACTTAGTATTAATCAAAAACGTTGACAACAGCAACGTAGTAACACTTCTTAATCCAAACTCCTGTACGTTGGTGTGTTTGCTTACCTACCTTTGAAGTAGCTAGAACCTTGGATATTTGCTAAGATTAAAGGGTTCAGATTCATAGTTTGTTCATTACCCCATATTGGTAATACATTGTGTTGTTTGCTTGTCTTCCCCGGTTTCTGTTGATTGAATTCTAAAAAATATAAATCGGTTTAGTGGCAACAATCGACATGCATTTGGAGTGATTTGGGAATATTATTTACCTTCAACTTCAGACATTATTTAAACACAAAATTATTATTGTAAATGGATATTTATCAAGGGGATTATTACATTAATATAATGTATTAGGTTTTCCGTGTTTTATTTAAAAGTAATGACGGCAATACAAGCAAAATTCAGAAAGCGATCATTGATGACAACAATAAATTAACATAAAATCCAATATGGCGGCGAAGCGGTTCAGTCTAGTGAGTGTTGCCGTTCGATAGTTCGTAATCGATAGCATGTCGATAGACTATCGATAGATTACCGAAATATTATAATAAACAACTGAAGAAGTATCGATAGGTCTGTTGATAATGTGTTTTTTTTATATGTATACTACCGATAGTTACAGATACAGTCGACTGTAGTACAATAATTAATTCCCATTATAAGTAGAGAAAACATTTTTGAACTCGTCTGAACTTCTACTATGAATAGAACTTTACATATTTTTTACATAGCTCCACTACGAATTTACCTAAACAATTTTTACTGACAGAGTCAGTATTTTAAGCACTATTAATACATGTAACAATTATATAAAGTTTACTCTCTGTAAGCACTATTATGGGTACGCTGTATAGGCCAGCTTGAAATGTCATTCTCAAGTCTTGTTCATTATCTCCGTTCCTTTAAGAGTAATCGTTATGAAATTTTGTTTGGTTTTCATTGCTATGATATAAGCAGTTTTCGAGAACGGTCATGGGTACGCCATCTTGATCGGGATGCCAGCGAACACACTACAAAAGCTCTTTATTTCTTAAACTAGAGGCACTCATTATTTTATATTTGCAGTAATTACGCACTAATTATGCACTAAAAGAGGGCGGGCATAACAACAAACGTGAATTAAACCATGTGTACGCCACCTTAACGGACACATTACAACAAACGTGAATTAGATCATGTGTACGCCACCTTAACGGACACAGATATTTATTTTATATTTTTATAATCAAACTTTTATTATCATTAGGCTGTATGGACTAGATCCTTTTTTGTTGTTTTTAATGAATACAACTAAAACTATGTTGTTGTTTTATTTTTTTTTAATTGTAATTATTAATTTATTTGCGAAATGACTAATGACGACCTTAATGTAACATAACAATACTTAAAATAAAAAAAAAAGAAACATAACTTAACTTAACTTAAAAAAACCAAAGAAATAAAAATAGCAAATTAAAAACTAAATGCCTAAAAATAAAAGATGTCTACCAACTGTGGGCTCATGGAAACGGTCCCAAGAATGCTGGCAACATTGCCCATCTGGATTGCCAAGCTAATATGCTGGCAGAGGTAGTTGCCAGCCTTCTTGTCATCGGAGGCCTCAATACGGCGAGCACTTAGCTCTTTAACAAGCTGCCTTGCCTCCGGCCCACATGGACCCATTGTTTCTGTTAAGAAAGATTAGGCCCTATTAATAACAGGAAGAACACAAGTTTAGAATATATAAATGAATTATATTGTAAATATAAGCATTGACATAATATATAATAAAAGAAGAAGTAAACAAGAACACTATTGCTAGGCAACGGCTGCTGTCATGCTATCATAGATAAATGTAATGAGATGCTATCTCTTCACATCCCCATAACTTTTGTCTTTTAGAGTACTATAAGTCTAAAAGACCAATCTTGCTGCACAGGGCATTCAGTCTTGGCCCATACAGCGGCTTCGTAAATATGTCAGCCAGTTGCTGTTCTGAAGTCACTTGTTTAACTTGTAAGTCTCCATTTTGTACACATTCTCTAATGTAGAAGTGCTTCAGCTTAATATGTTTTGTTCTACGGTGGTGCTCGTATGGAGCATTCTGAGAAAGCTTTATAGCTGATTCATTATCAACAAATATAGTTGGAGTTTCAGTAAGCTGTGTAAGTTCTTCCAAAATTCCTTTCAGCCAAACAGTTTCTCTTGCTGTTTCAGTCAGAGCTATGAGTTCGGCTTCAGTTGAAGATAATGAAACTGAATTTTGCTTTTGACTTTTCCACATCACAGGACCAGAAAACAATAAAACCATTCCTGTGGTTGAGTGACCTGTGGAAGTATCTCCTCCATGGTCAGCATCACTATATCCGATCAAATCGGGTCCTCTTCTATCCTCCCGACATTTTTTGTAAACTTTTCAACTTCAGCCTTGTATTCATAAAATTTTTCAAGTACTTGACTTGGTCCGGGTGTCGCAAAGGGGGTGCAGGAAAAATACACTCTAACTTTTTTTTCACAAACTGACGAAAAACATAGTAGTGTTTGAAAGTATGTAAAAAAAAACGTCGCACGTACAAAAACGTCGTTTCTGGCGCTTCGCCGGCCGCTGCCGCGGCACGCTCGCTCCGCTCGCTCGGCTCGCGCGTTTTTGGTCAACATACTAACCTAACCTAACCTAATTAACTTTACTTTTTACTTTTTTTACTTTTGGTGTTTTTTTTGATAGCTATGTTTTTTAAAAAAAGTGTCGGCTCCATATAAAAATCAACTGAAAATTTTCTAAGTTTTTTTTCACAATTTTTTTGCACTTTTTTTGGATTTTCTTCTATCTCTTATTGATAGCTGTTTTTCGTCAGTTTGTGAAAAATTAAATTTTTCCTCGAAAATTTTCTAAGTCCTGCACCCCCTTTGCGACACAACGTGGAACCAAGCGAAAAATTTTACAAGTCCAAACTGCATACAAAAATATCGCAAATTTTTCTAAGTGTCGGCTCCATATAAAAATCAACTGAAAATTTTCTAAATTTTTTTTCAAGTTTTTTTTTTTAATTGGATTTTTTGTCTCTTTTTGATGGTCTATGTTTTTCATCAGTTTGTGAAAAAAAGTTATGAGTGTATTTTTGCTCGAAAATTTTCTAAGTCCTGCACCCCCTTTGCGACACCCTAACCCTTGACTTTTATTTCTCATAAAATATACGCGGCAGTATCTGCTATAATCATCAATAAAAGTGACCATAAACCTATTCTTGTCTAAAGTTGGCGTTTGTATAGGTCCACATACATCACTGTGTATAATTTCTAAAGTTTTATTTGTGCGAGAGTTCGTTTTTTCATTTGTTTTTATTGGTGTTCGATGTAATTTTGCTTCAATGCAAATCTCACATTCACCAAGTGAACACTTTGGATCAAATTGTAATCCAATTAGACTTTCGTTTTTACATGCTTGCTTCATATCTTTTTCACACATGTGACCTAATTTCTGATGCCATTCTTGAATACTGGTCTCCTTCTTTGGTGGAGTAAAAGAATCTTCATTTGAGTTTATAGCAGCATTGGCTTTAATAGTTTCCAGGTAGTACAGACCATCTTTTTCTCTATTAGCCACCATCTGTACTCCTCTTATAGTATCTTTTATCACAGCTTTTGTTTTTGTAAATGTTACAACTTGTCCCACATCTGTCATTTTTCCAATTGACAGGAGGTTTGCGCAAAGAGTTGGCACGTACAGGACATTCTTCATGTCAATGACTCCTTTATCAATTTCAATCACTGCTGGCCCTTCTCCTTCTATTTTAGCTGTTTTGTCTTTTGAAGCTAGTTTTAAAGTTTTGCTCGTTTTATTGAGATTTTTAAAAAGTTTAGTGGAGTTCGTCATATGAGCTGTACATCCACTATCTAAAATCCAGGCATTCTTGTTATCTTGTAACAAAAAACAACTAAAATTGTTTTTAACATTATCATTATCAATTTTCTGATTATTTTTCGAAGAATTTTTATTATTATTTTTATATTTGTTGTAGTTTTTATTACGTTTCCAACATTTTTGTGTATTATGGCCTTTTTTCTTGCATATTTTGCAAAATGAATAAAATGTTTCTTCAGTGTTTTCTGAAGTGCTAGGTTGGTTACGGCGGCGTGCTTCATACTCTTCAATTATTTTTATTTTTAATTTATCAGGGGTAATCAGGTTCTCTTGAGACTCTATGGCAATCCTGAAGTTTTCGTATTCAGATGATAAACTGTATAACAACATTATGGATAAAAGCTCTTGGTTTATTTCTATTCCTAAATCATTCAGTTTATCTACAATATCCATAAAAATCTTTAGATGTTCTCTTACATCCCCATTATCTGCTAATTTTGACAGAATTAACTGTTTTAGAAGGTTAGCTTTTCTGGCCGGTCCTTTGCTAGCATAAATCAATTCTAAAGTGTCCCACACTTTAAGTCCACCTTAAGTTCGGAAGATGAAATCAAAAGTAATAATTCGGATTTTGCCAGCTCATCATCATCAAGTTCATCTTGTGATGTAGACTTTGGTATATTTCGAATATATTTCCAAAGTTTAGTTTTCGTTAAATAAGCTCTGGCATGTATGACCCATGTGTCATAATTTTCAGGTCCTAAGGGCTGTACCTTAACCGACATACTTATCGTATTTTATTCTTCCTTTTCTTCTTTACGCTCTGCTACCATGTTAAGAAAGATTAGGCCCTATTAATAACAGGAAGAACACAAGTTTAGAATATATAAATGAATTATATTGTAAATATAAGCATTGACATAATATATAATAAAAGAAGAAGTAAACAAGAACACTATTGCTAGGCAACGGCTGCTGTCATGCTATCATAGATAAATGTAATGAGATGCTATCTCTTCACAGTTTCCACCGCAAACGGAACAAATAAATAATTACGACCCAGGTTCGCGTATTTGTGCCGTTTGCGATTTTCAGCGCTTACCGCAGCAGCCCTCACATGAAGAGAAGTGGCGCGAACATGCGAGGGAGCCACGGTGTCAGCACAGGTTGCATCCCACATCAACGGCCTGCCAAGCTTCCAGGGCCCAATGCTCATTCCGTCAGGTCTCTTACCATCGCCGCGAGAGATACCAGCTGGCTCTAAGACAGCCGGTAAACCAACGGTGGTAAAAGCACTGCGGATGATGCCGTTTAATGAAGAGTGGCGTAACATACGACCAGCACTACGAGCGCATGAGAGGCCATGGTGGCCTAGGTCGCTAACGGCCTCCCCACATACACAGCGGTGAGGGTGGACTAACCTGGCGCCTAAACGGAGGCAGACCGCTATAGTGAGGGAGACGGCCCGTCCAACAAGGTACCGACATTGGCTGATGGTAATGCCTGGAGCCAGTGGCCTGACTCGCTCTCAGAGACGGCAATGAGACGAGCGAGCTCGGCCGTGTCAGCTGATGTGGATTTGAGCCCTTGCTTGCATAACGGCTCGTCCCATTGCTTCTGCAATTTTGGAATTAATGGTAATTTGAATTTTGAGAGGCGGATAATTAAGCGTTACTAGCATCTGCCTTGCACGACAACTCTACGGAACCCAAAGATGGGTTGATAATCTTCATGTAGAGATTGTTCATGCTATGAGCAGATGACAAAAACGCTGGCCAAATTTCTAATTCCGAGGCCTCCGAATCGTACAGGAAGTGAAGCCTATAGCCAAATGCGGTCGTTCATTTGACAATTTAGAATTTGACCATGAGTATTTTTAATTAAATTATCTAGATTGGACAACAGAGCAGGAAAATTTAGCATTTGCTCCGTTTATGAAAGCCGGGATCGCAGCATCGAGAAGCGGTGCGCCTAATAAAAATAACGAGTCATCTTGGAGAATTTTGATGTTGGGGACCAGGCGACTGAAGTCAGTAACTATTTCTGCTCTACGGTTCGGGGCCACAGAATTCGAAATGTATAATTCACACTTTGAAAAATTTAATTCCAATCCTATAGTGCCAAATTGGTTTATTAAACTTTGTATGTCCTCGAGAACTAAACCTGAGTTGTCCCCTAAAGTGCCATCATCGAGGTACCAGACATTAAATTTAGAATTCAGATTCGAAATTATTTGGTGTACAGCTAAAGAGAAAATTGCAGGTCCCAGAGGATCACCCTGCTGGCAACCAACGGCGGAATGTAGAAAATTGTTACGGTGAATCAAATTTGTTGGTTCACTGTAACATTGCCATAAAAATTTATACAACATGGGAATTTACTCTTTTACTTTTGCCAGCAGAGCACCCCTGTCCACAGAGTTAAACGCATTCTTCACATCCACCTTCAACAGCACTTCACCACCATCATTCAGCAAGAAGGTGTGAGCTGAGTGAACTGCAGCCTCACAGCCACCCTTCGAGCCAAACCCAAGCTGAACTGGCTGAAATTAAAATAGTGCGAACTGATGTACCTATTTGTGTTGCTTGCTATTTTATTCCGGTTTCTGTAGTTTTTTTATAATTGTTTTAAGGAGCGTCCTCACTGAGAGCATTCTTACCCGAGTATTTGTAAACAAGCAATCGCCGGGAAGCAACAAATTCTGCCAAGCGAATTAAACATTCACTTTCGTGCAAAACTATGAACGTTCGAGTTGAACATCCGAGCTTGGAGCATTCGAATACTAATTGTCATTCATTTCAAAATTACGGATAGAGCGGAGAACGGTCGTGGCTGCTTTTTTATTGCTCCGATATACATATTTAAATAGACAACAAAGAAGACGTTTTTGGTGTAGTGATATATGCTCCGATATACCTATTTAAATACTTCTATTTATAGACAAAGACATTTATAGACAAAGAAGACGTTTTTGGTGTAGTGATATATACACGGGTGCATTAGATGTACTTACTAGAAAGAATTAGCCGCCCGTTCTCAGGTCAAGGCCTATATAAAACGTTTGTAAGGATGTCCCCTACAGATTTTGAAAACTTGATTAATATGATTGGGCCATTGATAGTGAAAAAAGACACAAATTTTAAACTGTAAACTGCTTTAAACTGTTATCGTATTATCGTGTTATAGTGCAGTGGCACTATAACACGATAATACGTTAGAGCAAGAAGGTCACGATCAAGGAACTGTTCCTTGCTTACAAGTGGCCAGTGATATTCCTTGATACATACTCATCATTTCATTATCTGAGAGTACTCGCTTTCGAGCGTTTTGTTTGCGTGAACATTCGAATGCGAGCCAATTCCGCGAACAGCGTTTAAATTCTCTTTGAACAGCGTTGCGACGTCCACACCGACCTTACACCGATCGGCCGAAGTTCATGCTCGCGTGTAAAGTAACGCTCGGCTCAACGTCACACCACTTAAATATTCGAAGCCGAATGCTCATTACACGCGAATGCTCTCAGTGAGGACGCGTCTTTTAAGGAATACATATTATAATCCACCATTCAATTATTATTTCACATTAATGCTTCTTGGCGGGAAAATAAAGAGTCATGTACGCGGTGTTGTTTTATTTTCAAAAATTTGTGCAATATCGAATATTAATGTGAAATAATGGTGGATTATTAACCGTTAAGTGTTCGTGAGTGTGCATGAGTGTTGGCAAATGAAACAAAACAATGCAACGTCACTTTTCAAATTATTTCAAGAAGTCCGCCCGAGGACTTAGTAAAGCCCCAAATCTTTACTGAGTGAGATACTCGAAGGGTTGGGGAGGTATATATCATTTCTCACTTCTCATTTCTATTATCATTCATCATCATCATCATACAGGAAAGAAATATTGTTTATTTATGTATTACTAAGAAAAATCACTTACGAATAGGCTTGATGGATTTCATCCGGAGCCGTAAAACAATACACAAAAAAAATGAATTTGTTTGTTTGATAGTCTTTTTGTGTTTGCTTGGACTTCTTGGCGGGAAAGTAAAGAGTCATGTCTGCGGTTTCGTTTTATTTTCTAAAATTTGTGTTATGTTGAATATTAATGTGAAATAATGGTGGATTATTAACCGTTAAGTGTTCCTGAGTGTGCATGACAAATAAAACAAAACAGTGCAACATCACTGTACAAATTTTCAAGAAGTCGCCCGACCCGAGAACTTAGTAAAGCCCCACTACTTTACTGAGATACTCGAGGGGTTGAGGGGTACCTATATCATTTCTCACTTCTCATTTCTAACATCATTCATCATTCATCATCATCATTTAGAGGAAGGAAATATTTTTTGACGCTGGCTAAATGTGCTAATCGCACAAAGCCATCAACTTAAGGAAAAAAAAAGTCTTTGTGTTTGTCTGTTTGATAAACCTTGTCATTCACAGTCACAAATTATCACAATAATTCATAAATTGTGAGTTGAAATTGTGAAAAAGCTGTATTTGTAGATAGAAGAATTTCATTTATAAAAGATTATTGTCAATTTATAAAGGTGTGGAAAATTTATATTTGATTTTATCGAATTTGTACATATTTCTTTATTTATGTTTTATTTATCTTACTTCTTTTATAGAGAGAACATGCTTGAAGTAACTTGCAACGATCGTCTCGGGAAGAAAGTGCGAGTAAAATGTAATCCAGATGATACTGTTGGTGATTTGAAAAAGTTAATTGCTGCACAAACTGGCACCCGATATGATAAAATAGTTTTGAAGAAATGGTACACAGTATTCAAGGATCACATCAAATTGGCTGACTGTATCCTTTTAATTTCAAGCCGTTTAGGTCTAGCTATTACATGCTATACTATGAGACAGTAATGGTTATAGATATATTTAAATCCCACATGGGTAATAATTTTTCATATGAAATTTTAAGGTTTTTACAAGTATCTATTTTTTACTAGCTCTTCTCTAATGTTTTGTTATTATCTAGCTATTGACCTTGAATATTTCATGAAGGTACTGCAACTTATCAATCACAGATCATTTAATGAATATGTGTATTTATTTATTGATACACAATACAATATACAGTCAATATTAATACAGTAGTTGGGGTTAGGGTGTCGCAAAGGGGTGCAGGATTTCTAGCAGAGAAAATTTTGTAACTATGTAGTGGCGACGGGGACAACTAGGTTAGGCTTGGTTAGTCTTGTGACCTACACGTAGTGGAGGCTCGTGAAGCGAGCCGAAGCCACACTTGTTACAAGTCCAAACTCCCAAACTAAAACATCTCAATTTTTTTTAAGTGTTGGCTTCATACAAAATCATTGGAAAATTTTGTCTTTCTTTTCAACATAATTTTTTACTTTTTTTGAAATATTTGTCTATCTCTTTTTAAAAGTTATGATTTTCGTCATTTTGTGAAATAAAAATTTGAGTATTTTTAGTGCACCCCCTTTGCGACACCCGGACCGCATATTTTTCAACAGCATCAATAGCATGAAAAAGGTGCTTAGCATTGTTGACGACTTGTCGACGACTTGTTGACAATTCAAAATTAACTTTAATATGTAAAGTTTAGTTTTACTATTACTATAAGTAGATATCTTAGATGTGGTAGCTTGTCAATAGCTTATAGTTATAATTTTTTTGTTATTTTTTTACAACTGCAAGCTAAAATAAATAAATAAATAAAGATAAGTTAAACTACAAAATTAAATCAAATATATAAAGCAGCATCACTATCAATTATGTTATTATGATCATGTCTTAAAAGGTGTTCAATCATTTACACTTACACTTTATGTTGTTTAATTTTCCACAAAAACAACATTCTTGTTTTATCATTAGTATATAAAAAACTAGGCAAAGGCATCCATCATTGAAATCAAGTCAGCGCTACAACCTGATGATCATAAACCCAGGCTATGCGTCGAAAAATCTGAACCACACTGCCCTACCTGGGAATTGAACATGGGACATTTGGGTATCGGGCCTAGCACTTTGCCACTCGACCACGGAAGTGTTAACTTAAAAATTAGCTGTAAAGATTGTCTGCAGGTAATATCATGCAAGAGGGGAACTTTAAAACTATACAAATATGCTTTGCATGCACCTAAATAGACTAGTATTTTTTTATATTTCATAAGACCAGTATTTTATTTTTTATAAGAATAATTCTTACTACTACTTTCTTCAGATGAAATCCATGACGGCATGAACCTGGAGCTGTACTACCAATAGAAGACTTAACTTAAAATTATAATTGTAATTATGTTAGTGACTAATTTTAAGTTAATAAATGATGCATTCTGTTTGTATAAACCTCATTTTCTTAATTTTTTTGGATTAAGTTATAAGTAGGTAGTAAGTTCCCGAAACTATTATGACCATGCACGGAACACCATTACCTTGACAGAGCAAATCTCGGCAATATTTCTAGGGGTTTTGCTCCTCTGCAGCCTTCAAGCATGTTAAATGAAAATAATTATGATAGTTTCATTCAAGTTGAAAGTGTTCCACCCAAAGAGATTTAATAGGTCTTTGGGTGTAAATGTCTTTGGTTCCACCCCGACCATAGCTGTAAAAAACCCGTTAGCTGCGTTAGCTACCTACCGTTACATAACTTACTTATTAGGGAGGCCGCACACACACGGTTTCCTGATTAGGTTTCCGTTTCAGGAATTCAGATTCGGAGACCTGAATGCACGCGTTACCTACAAAATATACACCAGGGCGCAAACGTTCGTATATTTTCCATCAGGAAAAAAAACCTGACGTTCGTTCCGGGCTCCAAACCGCCGTTCAGGTTTGATAAACGGAAAAAAACCGAATGACGTCATTCCGAACGCAGCGCTCGCGTAGTTTTTGGTTTACCGGCCGCACACGAACGGACGGAACGGAATTTTCCATTCAGAAACCGCATCAGCGCTGTATTGAGTGGACGTGTGCTACTGATATTTCTAGTAGAATTAATTTTTTACGTTTATCATTTCTCTGTCTAGCAAAATGTGAGCCTGAAAATTTAATAATGTGTGTAGAAAAATATCCATCCTTATGGGACATTAATAATAACGACTATCACAATAGAGATGTAAAAGACTTGGCGTGGGAGCAGATTTGTAAACAGCTTTCTTCGTCCACAAATATTTATATAAAATACAGTGAAAAAATTAAACGCCCACCCGACCTAGCCAGGAATCGAACCTGGGTCTTCCGCAATCCGGGCAGCTGCACTGACCGTTATGCTACCGACCGGGAAGGCTGACGTAAGCGCCGAATTTTGTCGCTGCTTTTTGATTTTTGAAATGCTTTAGAGCGACATTAGTGCCATCTATCCAAAGGTGATTGCAACCGATGGACATGCAGATTCATCATTGCAAAATGTAAAAATTTTACTTTTTATTTTTAAGTGTTTTTTTTAAGCTGAATTAAATATTTATATGTATAAAATACAGTGAAAAAATTAAACGCCCAACCGACCCAGCCAGGAATCAAACCTGGGTCTTCCGCAAGCCGGGCGACTGCACTGACCGTTATGCTACCGGGAAGGCTGACGTAAGCGCTGAATTTTGTCACTGCTTTTTGATTGTAATTAATACTTAAAAATAAAAAGTAAAAATTCTTCGTCCATGTTAAAACGTGCTATCACGAAGGCGTCACTCTACGTACTAGCAATATTAATTCCAAATAGAAAAAAACAGAATGTATGCGCTAGGCTTACGGAATTTAGATTCGGAGAGCTGAATGCACGCGTTACCTACGAAATATACACCAGGGCGCAAACGTTCGTATATTTTCCATCAGGAAAAAAAACCTGACGTTCGTTCCGGGCTCCAAACCGCCGTTCAGGTTTGATAAACGGAAAAAAACCGAATGACGTCATTCCGAATGCAGCGCTCGCGTAGTTTTTGGTTTCCCGGCCGCACACGAACGGACGGAACGGAATTTTCCATTCAGAAACCGCATCAGCGCTGTATTGAGTGGACGTGTGCTCGTGTGCTATTGATATTTTTAGTAAATTTAACTTTTTACTTTTATCATTTCTCTGTTTATTTTTGTCTAACAAAATGTGTGAGCCTGAAAATTTAATTATGTGTGTAGAAAAATATCCAACAGTGCCACCACAGCAATCGACTCGTTTTTGTCAATGTTAAAACGTGCTATCACGATGGCGTCACTCTACGTACTGGCAATATTAATTCCGAATAGAAAAAAACAGAATGTATGCGCTAGGCTTACGGAATTCCAAATCTGAATTCCTGAAACGGAAACCTAATCAGGAAACCGTGTGTGTGCGGCCTCCCTAAGATAGGTAGGTAGTAATTAAGTAAAATTTTGAGATTCTAAATAGGTGGTTTAGCGGGATTTTCGCGGGCAATCGATATAGCTTTAATCATATGCTTTACAAAAAAGTTTGAATATAAGTCTATGCTAGATGTTAAGTGTGTAAAAGTGGAAATTACAGACTTATGAACCAAAATAGTTCTATAGGCCAGAACAACATTACAGTGTAGATACGCTAAATAACGACATACTTGGTCAGCTTTGGGGTATTTGTAATTAATTGTATTGATCTCACACCACTGTTTCCATCTGTTTCATCTGTTTCCACGTAGGCCTGTAGGTGTTGATGCTAGAGTCTCGCCAGCTTGACATGGTTCATGTCAGTGAACGCTGGTGTCCCTCAAGGTTCCGTTCTGTCCCCCACGCTGTTCCTTCTGCATATCAATGATATGCTTCCACTTGGAAATATTCATTGCTATGCAGATGATAGCACAGTGCATGGGGGATATAACGGTCACCCAGCGGCCGGGCGGGTCGAAACCGAAGTTAACCGGGTGAATCTTGTCATTGAGCTCAATCGGGTATTGGACCTCATATCTAAATGGGGCTCCAATAATCTTGTTGAGTTCAATGCCAAGAAAACACAGGTGTGTGCGTTCACGGCAAAAAAGTCACCATTCCTTCCCCTTCCAACTCTTCAGGGTACATCTCTAAGCCTGCAGAGCAGTATCAACATGCTCGGTATGACGATTCGCTGCGATCTAAACCAAAGAGACTACATCGAAGCCGTGATCAAAACAGCCTCACGAAAACTCGGTATTCTGAACAGGGTGCGGCGATTCTTTACGCCTGACCAGTTGTGCCTTTTGTACAAGACACAGGTACGGTCTTGCGTGGAGTATTGCTCGCACATCTGGGACGGTTCCGCAAAGTACCTTCTCGATGCTTTGGACAGATTGCAGCGTCGCGCTGTACGCATTATCAGCAACGCAGAAGTCACAAATACTCTCGAAACTCTGCAATTGCGTAGAGATATTGCGTCACTCAGCGTGTTTTACCGTTTATACCATGGCGAGTGCTCTGAAGAACTCTTTGACCTCATCCCTCCTTCTCCCTTCCTCCATAGGAGTACGCGTGCTGCTCTCCGGAGTCACCGCTTCACTGTCTCAAATATTCCATCACGCACTAAGAAATTTGGTGACTCATTTTTTTGTCGCACTTCCAAAACATGGAATAGTTTGCCTGCACACGTTTTCCCTCCTTCCTATGATATGGGGTCCTTCAAACGAGGCGTGAAGAGGCACCTTGTGGGCCGGCAGAGTGAGGGTAACTGATGCTGCGTTATTTTCACGCTGCACCAGTTGTCATCGCATCTGGATTCCATATTCACTTAACACCAGGTGAAATGGAGTCATTTGCCGTGCTATGTATAAAAAAAAAAAAAAAAAAAAAAAACAGCAGAGCTTGTTCTTGAGCAGTCCACTCTGTCAGCATGTCTTGCCACCCAAAATGAGCCATGCCCAGTGATGGGCAAAAAGTAATCAGATTAATGATTAAGGATTACGACTACAATTTGTAATCTTCAATCACGATTACAGATTACAGAAATTAATCAAAAATGTAATCATATCGGTGATTAATGATTATAAATCTGTAATCGTAATCTTGATTACTTTTATGATTGATTTGATTGATTAATAAAACCAACAGTCGGAACGTAAAAAAATAAAAGAACTTTATTTTTTTATCAGTCTCATACACTGTGCTTTTAGGATAATTATTTTACGCAAAAAATCTGCTGAATGGTAATTTTTCTGGTACTCTCACTTTCAAACTTAAAAAAATACTCGATCACGTACGATAAAAGAATTACGTCGTCTCGTATCGTCTCCTTGAGCTCGATTCGTTTGACTGATGCGCACTGAACAAAATGGCGCGTGTGCACTTGTCGACTATCGACAATGCGGACGCGGCGATTGGCTAGCCGGTGATCGTACAATACCCTGTCCTCCGCACCCTTACCGCGCGTCTTACGTAGTAGGTATAATTTATAGTACAATAAAGCCAACCACTCAACTTCTAGATGCATACCTACAAATTGTGATAATTAATGGCAAATTTCTAAACCATAATTCATATAAACTTAGTTAAGAATAATCATGTAATTTAGATTACTGATTACTGTAATCAAGATTAAAGATTATATGTTTAATCTTGATTAAAAGTAATCACGACTACTTTAATCTGATTAAAAGTAATCATGATTACTTTCAATCAGATTATTAATCTGATTAAAAAAGTAGTTGATTACGCCCAACTCTGGCCATGCCTCTAGTTGCAGGTTTTGTACTTCTGGTGAGTGTGTGCCCGTCCTCGTGTCTAAGAGAACTTGTGCTAGGTCTAGAATTAGAAAAGGAGGCTGTAGCGCACGACGATGTACATCGGGTTGCCAAAATACCTTTTTCCATTTCGGAGCAATCAGAATGTATTGTCCGTTGGCTTGATTCAAGTGATTGAGGACTCTTGGAATGATGTTTGGCGGCGGTAACAGCCACGCTAGATTGTATTGCCACTGGTGACAGAAGGCGTTGTGACATTGCGCTTCCTGATCGCTCACATCTATTGAGACGTACCTCGGCACCACATGAGCTGTTCTCGAAGCAAACAGATCTATTTCCGGCGTGCCCCACATTTGGAAAATCCTTATTATCGCTGATCGTGTCAAATGCCACTTTGGTTGAGCTTTCCGGCATGACAGCGCGTCTACTTCGGCATTGAACTTGTCTGGAAAATACTGTGCTACTATGTGTATATTTAGATAGTCTACAGTCTGATTCAATAGCTGCGTTTGCTGGAGAAGTTTCTTTGACTTTGTCCCACCTTCTTTGTTTATATAAGACACTACTGTGCGGTTGTCTGTTTGAAGGAGCACTTGTGCATCTTGTAACTGGTGAGCTTGATGTAGTATTGCAGCGAGAACAGCGAACATTTTTTTCTGGTTTGCATGCCACGTTTGTTGTCGTGCTGTCCATGTCCCTTCGATGTTAAAGTCCTCGAGCTGCGCGCCCCATCCTATGTCGGACGCAAATGAGTCAACAAATGAGTTGTTGCTTTTGAGTGTATCGGTGTGCAATTTCCCAGCGTTTCGTACCACCATTTCATCTCTAATCGGACTGGTTGAGGAATGCTTATTTGACGAAATGGGTAATTTTTTGACAACTGTCGACTGAAGTGTTGTATAGTGCGACAGTGAAGCCGTCCCCTTCTTGTTACGAACGAGGCAAAGTGAAGTCTTTTATCATTTCTTTCATTAAGGTCTGGTATTGCCTGAGGGACCACTTGCCCTTGCATTTACTTTGAAAGCCCTTTGGCTTTCAAAGTCATTCAATGTTAACAACTACCGTCACTAACATCCGATCATAATATATTTACAAATATTAAAGATCAGTTAAGAAGTAGGCAAGCTATTTATAAAATGTTCAAATAATTTTTAACGCAAATTTTGTTGCGAACAAATTACAAAAACACAAATGCTGAAAAAATTTCCACGAGCAGGGTTTGAACCTGCACCCTTCTGACATACCGAGTCAGGTGCTCTTCCAATTGAGCTATCGTGGTTCTAACCAGCCTGCCGAAATTATTTAACATTTTTTACTGAGTCAAACTCATGTCTGCTTGTATTTCGCTAGCTACCAAATCAGTTAGTGTTCAGACATTTGGAGAATCCAGTTCATTACTGCTTATCTTGTGCCGTTTGGAAGTTTATTTTTTTTTATTTTTTTTTATACATAGCACGGCAAATGACTCCAATTCACCTGATGTTAAGTAAATATAATAATAATAATAATAATTTATTTATTTATTTAGACAACAAAGATCCATTTTTGTTAGTAACAATTTGACTTATAAATATGTTAGTAAAGTATTTTTAACATTTAAAATAACATTAACATTAAAATTACAACACACTAAATAATTATACTATATCTTATTATACTCCCCATGTACTGTACTACAGTGGTTTAAGTACTCGCAGTCAAATCTACTTGCAAACACTCTTAGTATACCGTTGGGGCTGGCCCGGATCCTACGCCCCAGGGATGTGCACCTCTTGCGCATGGTGGTGTAGAAACAGTCTACCCGCGCCTCAGCGAACATCCCCGAAGCGCTGCAGAAACGGGGCAGCCCCACCAGCACTCTAAACGCATTATTAAACTGGACTCGGAGGGCGCCGTACTGTTTTTGTGTATAATTAACCCACAGGCTGCTTGTGTAAAAACTGGTGCAGTAGGCTCTAAAAAGACAGATTTTTACGCTAGTTGAGCAGCGAGCAAACCTGCGGGCAATCATGTTTGCTCTCACAGACAACGCCCTCCGCTCCCTCTCAATGTCCACATCATCTTTTAGGTCGGAGGTTAACCAATGTCCGAGGTATTTGAATTGATCTACTCGCTGTAGCTGCGTACCATATAACTTTATGGCAGGAATTGGTGACGGACATTAGCTGCCCCCGGCCCGAAAGACCATGCATTCACTCTTTTTAATGTTATATCGTAAGCCATGTAGGTGCGCATACTTTTCACAAATGCTTATCATTTTTGATAAGCCGCAGACTAAAGCGCTCAGCAGCGCCATGTCATCCGCATAACTATTGTTATTGACCGCGACTCCGTCAATATGGCATCCGACACGAGCCCTGCTGAGCTCCTCTATAAGCGCGTTCACGTACAGGTTGAAAAGCTTGGGAGAGGTCAAACCCCCCTGCCTCACCCCGCACTCCAACCTGTACGGCTCCGAGTATGCACCCGACCACCTTACGACATTGACCTGGTGTTGGTACCAAAACCTAACTATATCCTTTACTTCTCTAGGCAACTGTATAGCTTCGAGTTTTTGCCACAAGATGTCGTAACTAACCAGGTCAAATTCCTTCGAGAGGTCGAGGAAACAGGCATAGACGGGTGTTCGTCTTTTATTGTAGTATTTGACAGTCTGCTTTAAACTCAAGATAGCTGCCTCTGTTGAGAGATCTGATCTGAAACCGAACTGGTTATCATGTAAATCCAGATGTTGATCTAATTGACTATTTAACAGACTGTCAAACACTTTCGCTATTATGGTGGCCAGTGAAATAGGTCTATAGTTAGACTTTTCACTTGAGTCGCCTGTTTTATTTTTCACAATTGGCACCACCACAGTCTTCATCATATCGGCTGGTAGGTATGTGTGTCCTACACAAAGGGTATAGAACATTGCCAACACTCTAGGTAGGTGAGGGCCCGCATTCCGCAGGTGTTCGATACTGAGTCCGTCATGGCCTGGAGATTTACCGCGCGACATAGCCTCTACTGCCTTCCGTACATCATTTGCTGTAAAGCCAGTACCCCTCTCCCGCCCACACGGCCCAGCATCGTTCACCGACCGCGATATGGAATATGGAATCCAGATGAGACGATAACTGGTGCAGCGTGAGAACAGCGCAGCGTCAGTTATCCTCACTTTGCCGGCCCACAAGGTGCCTCTTCACGCCTCGTTTGAAGGACCCCATATCATAGGAAGGAGGGAAAACGTGTGCTGGCAAACTATTCCATGTTTTGGAGGTGCGACAAAAAAACGAGTCACCAAATTTCTTAGTGCACGATGGAATATTAGAGACAGTGAAGCGGTGACTCCGGAGAGCAGCACGTGTACTCCTATGGAAGAAGGGAGAAGGTGGGATGAGGTCAAAGAGTTCTTCAGAGCACTCGCCATGGTATAAGCGGTAAAACACGCTGAGTGACGCAATATCTCTTCGCAATTGCAGAGTTTCAAGAGTATTTGTGACGTCTGCGTTGCCGATAATGCGTACAGCGCGACGCTGCAATCTGTCCAAAGCATCGAGAAGGTACTTTGCGGAACCGTCCCAGATGTGCGAGCAATACTCCACGCAAGACCGTACCTGTGTTTTGTACAAAAGGCACAACTGGTCAGGCGTAAAGAATCGCCGCACCCTGTTCAGAATACCGAGTTTTCGCGAGGCTGTTTTGATCACGGCTTCGATGTAGTCCTTTTGGTTCAGATCGCAGCGAATCGTCATACCGAGCATGTTGATACTGCTCTGCAGGCTTAGAGATGTACCCTGAAGAGTTGGAAGGGGAAGGAATGGTGACTTTTTTGCCGTGAACGCACACACCCGTGTTTTCTTGGCATTGAACTCAACAAGATTATTGGAGCCCCATTTAGATATGAGGTCCAATACCCGATCGAGCTCAATGACAAGATTCACTCGGTTAACTTCGGTTTCGACCCGCCCAGCCGCTGGGTTACCGTTATATCCCCCACACCACGCTTGTCAATAGCCTCACCTCAGAGATGTGCAACGTACGCTAGAAGATCACCCGTTGATCGTTTCGGCCGAAACCCGTATTGGCGATCATGAATTATGGAGTGTTCTTCCAGGTAGTGTACAAGTTGTTTATTTAAAATACTTTCCATGATTTTGCACAAAACTGAAGTAACGGCTATGGTGCGGTAATTAGATGGGTCTGATCGATCTCCTTTTTTGGGGACCGGTTGCACATTAGCTTCTCTCCAAGATTCCGGCACACAACCAGAAGAGAGCGAGAGACGGTAAAGGCGCGTTAACACGGGGGACAACTCCGCTGCACACATTTTCAGGACTATTGCTGGGATGCCATCAGGGCCATTAGCTTTCCGGACATCGATTGACTGCAGCTCCGCACGGACATCACACTGCCTGATTTTAAAATCAGGCATTGTGTGGCCACAGTGAGGAATTGAATTGGTGGCTGTGCATTGCAGTCATCGATTCGGGAGTTAGCTGCAAAGAGTTTGGCCAGGAGATCGACCTTCTCCTGCGGCTTGTGAGCTAAAGTCCCGTCAGGGCATCTCAGTGGTGGCAGCGAGGGTTGGCAGAAATTTGATTGCACGGCTTTGGCCAGACGCCAGTAGCTACGGCTGCCCGTAGGATGCGTCAGTAGTTCTTGGCCGACCCGTGCAACGCGCTGGGCATCCGCTCTAATGTAGGCTCTTTTGCAAGACTTGGTGGCATTATTATAGGCTGCAAGGTGGCATGATGTGTCGACTAGTCAGTCGCGCGCGTTGTTAAATAAAACAAAACGCATTTTACTAAAACGCATCTTTCAATTTTGACAGCTTGTCACAAATGTCATTATTTGTGTAAGTAAACATCCGGTCCCGAAAGATACTTAATAAGAGCTGTTGACAATTTTTGAATGGTTCGTCCTTTCTTATTATAAACAAAGTTATTTATTTAATTATTATGAATTGAAAAAATTTGAGTATTTCACTTTAAATAATTCCTTACTCATTAATAATTTTAAAGATTGCTGTTGAGAACAGGAAGTACATTCCAAATAACCACACGTCATTCGACAACAGCTAAACGTCTGACGTGACTGTTCGGGTCAGGCAGCAGGGTAGTGAAATTTATTTTGGGTTAGTGGTTGAACCGGTGATAATATACAAAAAACATGCAAATTCCAAATGAATATGTTTCGACAGCTGAAGATTTTGCAGATCAGGTGTGTATTTTATTTACTTGTAATATGTGCAAAATCCTTAAGTTTTGATTATTTAAATTAAAATTAGGAATGTACTTTGGTTTGTCACGTCACCGAACTTATTTTCTTGTTGGCTCATTATTGTGTAGATATTTAAATGTTTTGCCCACCAAGAAAAATAGTTTTTCATGTGGCTGTGACACAGCCAATCTTAAACATATATCAATTTTGTACAAGCTCATTCTGTGCCAAGCAGAATCTTGTTGGTTGATAAAGTCCTCTAAAAAGTTTGCAAATGATTTCCTCATACGATTAGTGGCGACTTTAGAGAAGACCAATATAAACATATGTTTATTTATGTTTTACATTATGCTGCATGTATTTTTCTTATTACTATATAGCATTTTAAGTTATGTTTATTTTAAATTTCCTCGTTAATAGTATGTATTGGTAACTTTTGATTTATCTTGATTCAACAGAATAACTTTAAACTAGCTTGTTGATTCTCATATACTTAATATAGTAAATAGAAACTACTGGTATTCAAGCCCTTTGATTTTTTTGGTTTGTCCTGCACATACAAATAATTCATCTCAAATCTTTAATAACTAAAAATAGCATGTATTTATCAATAACCCATTTCCATCATTAGAACATTTTTAAATGCAATAATTTAATCATGAATAGTTAATTATTTAGTATATTGTTTATTTTAACATAAATGTGCCAATGTGCTATGGACCAATCTCACACACTAAGAGTATGAATACTTTCACTTTTGCACTGAGTTGTACTATGCCTCTTACCTGTTTATGAAGACTTCTAAGTGAAATGTATCTTTTTAGTGATCTAGGTGAACAGTTAAAGCTACTGATGTTTGCCTGTATTCTGATTCTGCTAAAAAATCAACTTTTTTGAAAGATCATTTTAATTTATAATAAATATTTTGATTATTTTTTACTAATTTTTGATAATAATTGTTTCATTAGGTGATACGAAAAGGAAAAAATGTGCTGCCAACAGTGGCACGCCTGTGCCTCATATCCACATTCCTGGAGGATGGGCTCCGGATGTGGTTTCAGTGGTCAGAGCAGCGTGATTACATGGATATGTCCTGGGGATGCGGGAAGATCCTTGCTACAATGTTTGTGGTTAGTTTTTTTAAATCAATTCAGTAAAAAAAATTATTATAACTTAGAAGTTTCAACTCATAATTAAAAACTTTTTAAAATGTACTGTCTTCTGATTATCTGTCTAGAAGTAGAAGCATCATTCAGAAGTAATATTACAATATTTTAAATTTCAGTTTACAGAGTAAGTCTTGTGTATACTTTGCACTAGAGTGTGGCACTTTATTTGTGGCGAACACTGCATCACAATATTACCAACATTTGTGATATTGCAAATCTATTTTACCACTCTTCACTGCTTTCTGCACCATAGAATAGACTATAGACTTTCTTGAATGTACATCCAGATCAGATGTGCCTGTTGATTTGTTATTGTTGACTACCCTCATAAATTCAGCCTCTCCCATCCTCGGGGTGCAAAGCTTTACACACACAAAAAAACTTTCTGAAATGCACCTATTCCTTAGGTATTTGTATAGTACCTTAAATGCCTATTCTGCTGAAGAGGTAGAAGTGTTTATACACATATTGCTCATACGTAGTTTAAAAAAGCTTTACTTGATAAAAACATGAATATTATAGATTGAAGTTGTAGCAACAATAATTGACAGTAATTTATTTTTGGTTCATTATCTCATCATCTCAAGCCTTCTTGAACCAGTTTGGTGTAGGCCCCCTTCAACCCCCTCCACTTTGTTCTATTTTGGGCTGTCAGTATCCAATTTTGGTGCGCTATCTTTCTGATGTCATCTTTCCGTCTCATCTGAGGTCTGCCAACGGGTCTTTTATAGTCCCTTGGTCTCCATTCCCATTGCCACTTATTTTTGGTTGACTGGTAGAGATTGCTTTAGATATTAAGATGCCATATAATATAATGTTGCAGAAGTTATAATGATGATGATGATGATGACAGTCCGACTACCAAAACTTCTATAGTCACATAGATGTGTAAGAGCCATGTAAAATTTGTTTTAAACTATTGATTTAATTTCTTCTTCACAATTGAATCGATTTTGAGTATTCATTCGTTATTACAACATCTGAATGCCATCTTCAACAGTAGAACGAAGCATTTACTCACATGTTTTTTGTTTTATTTCAGGTTTTGAATTTATTGGGCCAACTCGGAGGCTGTGTCATGGTCCTAGGAAGGTTAAAGGTCGACATTGCTTGCGGAATGCTGTTCTTTATAGTAGTTTTACAGGTAAAGTTATTTTATTGTATTATGTTATTTTACTTTAAATGCAAGTGGGTTTTACTAATAAATCAATATCATGTTGCAGAGTTGCCATGGGCCATACTGTAGGACATGCAGTTCCTGTATAAAACTGTATGCAGTTCGAGAATTTTCAGTGTTAAAATAGCCATTGGTGACTCTGACTGCGTGTCTTACCCATAAATGAGTGAGACACAGTAAAGTATATAGTACACAGTAAAGTGTGATATTGAGAGAGAGAGATAAAAATATTGATTACCCATACACACTAATACACATAAATATAAAAAGCAAACATTAGGACAATCAGGATCCTGCCTCAGTTTGTGTTGTTACGAACGAAGCGTGCCGCAACAACCAACGCTGGTATTCTGGCGGAGCCCGCTGCACTTAGCATTTAGATTTGATAGACATAAATTTGCAACTACTATTTTACATAAAATTTATAAAATTTATTATAATTTATTAACATATAACTATGATGAAATATGTTCATCTGTTCATAACCCTGTCATGTCCCCCCCAGACGTTCGCATACAGCATACTGTGGGACATGCAGTTCCTGCTGCGTAACCTGGCGTTGATCGGCGCGCTGCTGCTGGTGCTGGCGGAGGCGCGCGCGGAGGGCCGCAGCCTGTTCGCGGGCGTGCCGTCGCTGGGCGAGAACAAGCCCAAGACCTACCTGCAGCTAGCCGGCCGCATCCTGCTCGCCTTTATGTTCATCACGCTGCTCAGATTCGAAGTCTCCTTCTTACAGGTATGTTGCAACATGCTCATTATTCGTGATAAACTAGTATTGTATAGAATCAGGGCATGATCAAAAAAATCGATCTCCCAAACAAAAAATAAAGAAAATAGGGATAGACCAATCATAATATCCCTATTTGTTTATTTATTGAAAGCCTGGTATGAGTATAGTCAATGTATGGGTATCTGTGGAGGTATTTCAGACTAAATCCTCGAACAAACGAATAAATATATAAATAGGCAATGGCTACATTAACAAAATCTCCACATAATTTATTACACAAATTGAGTATTCTTCATGTAAATACATAAAAAATGTAGTTTATATATATATAAGAAATGTACTTTTATTTTTGTTGTCACATATACACATATCATTAATATTATTTTAACGCGATAAAATACGCCAAAAAATACTTATATGTATATGTAGAAGGTATATACAACATTTGCCACAGTTGAAACTGAATTCAACAAAAACTATAAAAGTATAGAACGAAAATTTCGGTTCGCTAATTCGTTATAAGCTTGACCCTTTGGCGTTATTACAATTATGTTGACAATATTTGATTGTTCACGAATCGTATGAATGACATTTACTTTTGTATGTGGGGCGTGACCTTGATTTTTTTTTACTTTTTGCAACTCATCATTACATTACATTATGTGCTTGTTGTCAGCTAGATGTGTATAATCATTTCTATCCGGACTATGTTTAATGACACACAATTAATGTTACTTATAACTTTTTGTTTGTTTGTAGCAAGTTTGACTTCAGAATTACTTTATAAAATCCCTTATTTATTACACAAGGAATGAACTTTAAAACACATGACCTGTGTAGGATCTAACTTTACTAAACTTATTTGTGGTTTTTGTATATGTGTATATTAAAGTTCCTTCTTATTACACTAGAAATAAAATAACAACACTAAGCTCTAAGTGTATATTATAATATTTAAATAGTATATAAATAGAACCGCCACCATTTCACCTTAAACTGATTTGTATTCCTCAAAATATTCAAAGCAGGGTGTAAAGCAAAGAAACTCATTAAACCGCGGCAACAGATTAAACTTGTTCCCAATAAATATTCTTGTTGTAATGACGTCATCTTTGATATAATAACCTTTCCTCATATTGAGTTGTAACTTGTGTAAATCTTGTAATTACCATAATCTAGTGACGGATATTATAATAACATGCTCACCGCGCACGTTGTTAGCTCTGATATGGCGTGTTTGCTTAGCATGGTCAGAGATGGCAGTATTTAGCCTAGCGGTTCAATACCTACAGGTGCTACAATAGTAACTGTGAACAAATTTTATAATTGCCATGAATTATCTATGGTACTAATATTATAAAGAGGAAAGCTTTGTATTTATGTATGTTGTTGTTGCAAACATACATTATGTATGTATGTTTGCAACGAATAAACTCAAAAACTACTGGACCGATTTAAAAAATTCTTGAACCATTAGCATGCTACATTAGCGCTGAGTAACATAGGCTATATAAAAAAAAATGCTGTACGTAGTCAGCCGGGTCAACTAGTATAAAATAAACTTAATTGTGATCTACGTTAAAAAAAATACAATAGAATAGAATAGAATATTTATTTATTAAAGTGACCAAGACTCATAATGCGAATGAACGTTTAGTTAATCATTCTTATCTATATATCAGATGTGCACTTTGAACTACTTTGAAGTGCACTTGTAATTTAAGTTATTATGCTTTTCTATTGCAATGCTTGGTGATCAATTGTTTAATGTTAATAATATTATTTGGAATGTACATCCTTTTGAATTGCAATCCAGATTTATTCATTGTTTTGTAATGTTTGATTGTAATTTGTATTGTACATCTAAACAAAAAAAAATGGGCTATCTTGGGTCAGTGCCTAGTGTGAGTTTTGTTTGTATTCATTCGATTACGAAAACGAAAACGAAAATTTGTATGGCCAAATTATAACTCTTCTCGTTTGTAGCTAGGAGGCGCTGCATCAATGCCATACTAATTATCGTCTTCGTTAACGTGATCGAATGTCAAATGAGACTCACACGTGGCATCCTGTCAAACTCGGCAAATTTTCTAATCGAAGGTTTCGAATGCTGCTCGTGGATCTTTTTCAACACCTATCCAGAATGTGTACAGTCACAAGCATTAACATGTATACACTTTTGACTCTTATTCAATTATATTTATTAAAAGTTATATTGTGTGCATGTTAATGCTCGTGACTGTACAATAGTTGGCCTCTGTTTTGATTAACGTCTGAGAAAAGAAAGTAGAAATGAAAGACCACTTTAATTTCTTGTAATAAGGCACACATTTCGCTTTAGGTAGGTTTGAATGTTTAGATAATTTTGAGGCTGGCTGATCTGAATGTGTGTCGGTGGCGGGTGTCGTGACGCGCGGCAGTCTTGTTACCGAAATATAGCAACCAGTTGCTAATTGCATAATGGCAACGCGCCTGCTACTATTGCGGTTACTACAATCGGTCGATTTATTTTAGAGCGCCTTCATGCAATTTTAGTTCGTCATTCGCTCGCTTGTGGCGCTATCGTAGCGTTTTACGTTACGATTATGTGTTTTGGTACTAGCAATAAGTTGTAATTTGAAAAAAAATAAAGGGAAGTGTTGAAAAAATTCCACGAGCGGGATTAGATTTTTCAACACTGTCTTTTTTCAAATTGTAATTTGTTCGCAACAATATTTGCGTAAAAATTATACAGGTTGACTTTTTATCACCGTCCAAACCTTCTGAGATGTGTGATCCAGTGGCCGTGATACAAACGAACAACTCTTATTATTGGACTAACCCCTAACTCGAAAATAAAATTCAGACATTTTGGTCGAATGAATATTGATGTTTTGTATGGAACAGCTGAATTTTATTTTCGAGTTGGGGAGTTGGTCCTATAGTAAGAGTTGTACTTTGAAACTTGATAAAAAAGTCAATCTGTATGTAAATAATCATAGATAAATTGTAAATTGTCGCGATTGCGACTGTCACTTATAGATCGGTAATAAGCCTTCGGGTGGGTGTTTCCAGATCGTGCAGGACATGCTGGGCAGCCTGCTGATGGTGCTGGTGACGGTGGGGTACCGCACCAAGCTGTCGGCGCTGCTGCTCGTGCTGGTGCTGGCCGTGCTCAACCTGTACCACAACGCGTGGTGGGCGGTGCCCTCGTACAAGCCGCTCAGGGACTTCCTCAAGTACGACTTCTTCCAGGTAAGCCATTTGGTGGGCAGTTGTTTTTTACCTAACGTTATATTGATTTACAGCTTTCTACAATGCTTCGATCGGTAATAGTACTAGATTAAATTGACGTTTGCTCATACTTATACATCTAAATATCTTATTACGTAATGTACAAAAAAAATTATAGCATCACCGACTTATTATAAACCTTAAATCTCGATCATAAAAGTCAATTAAGACTGTAAAATATTTTTACTTAAAACTGTAATCAACCACCCAATAATTTGAAGTAAAACCACAATTAAGAGTATTTGTGGCCTCATTTCTTGGACCGTTTTTGAAGCGTGCAGAGTCTAGTACTATTTTTTTTTTTTAATATTTATTTGGGTAAAAAAACAATGTTGAATACAATGTTGCTTAGAATATTAGATAATTTATGTAGTATTAATTTCAACACCAGCATCAATTACCACAGCTTAAATTTACATTTTAGACGTTGAGAGTGATATTAATTACTGCAAAACAAACTGAGTATCTAAACATACTTAATATAGCATTGGAACTATATCAAAAATATATTATATTTTACGAAAACATTTAAACTATTCAAATGAGAGTACACTCAAAAAAAAAAACCAATTTTTTAACTATAGTAGGTACCTATACAGGTTGAATAGGACCTATACATTAACATTTAAAAAAGGTAAAATTTAATCACGGCCATTGAAAAAACTACTTAATTAATTAAATGAAACTTAACTAAAAATAACTACTGCGCAATGTTTCCAGCAACATTTTTTTTATTATTAATCGAAGCTACAATGCAAGCGCAGGTAGTACTATGAATACCTTATTAGTTGAATAAAGATTATTTTATTATAAAAGAAGCCCGTAATCGCTTCTCACATTGGCATTTTCCTTGTTCTACCTGACACGGATTTCGTAAACTAATCAAAAGAATTTATTCTTGCTACGAAAACGTCGTTTTCCGTTCCTGACTGATGTGTCGCTAGAGACTAGTTATAATATAGTATATAAGATATTGAATGGCTTAACTATATTTTAAAGTTTCGTAAACCACTGTTTGACTAATATCCAAAGCATCAATTGTCACATACGGGCGTTATCCGCAGACGCTGTCGGTGATCGGCGGGCTGCTGATGATCGTGTACCTGGGCCCGGGCGGCGTCAGCATGGACGAGCACAAGAAGCGCTGGTAGGGCGCCGCCCCGCGCCCGCGCCCCCGCAGCCACGCCGCCCCGCGAGTGCGCGCAGAGACTTTACACTTACCTCTAAGATTGTTATGTTGTGCGAAAGGGACATCGTTTGTATCCAGACACGCCCTGAGTGCCTAAAGTGTGTTTCGTTTCGATAAACGTTCGTGTAGCGATCGAGTATTCGTCGATGCGTCCTCTAGCGGAATAGACGGCGAAGCTTCCTTATACGAATGCCTTTACGCGGACGCCGCGCGGACTTTTGTCGAAACTGAACTCTCGATAGGTACACTGATATTTTTATGTATCGGACGTCCTAGTCGGCGGCAGAATTGCAATCACTGACCTCTACGATTCGTGACTCCAAATTTCATATGCAATTATATGAGACGCTCGAGCCGGCTCTGTAGAACCTGCGAGGGACCAGTTTCTATCGTAGTCGACGTCGTCTCGATTTCTCTGTCATGTTTTGTAATCTTTGAAACGATCTTGTTTACACGTTTCGCGGCCTGTAGAATTATGTAACTTTCGATAAGGAAGGACCTTAACGTGTGTCGTAACGAAGTTTATGTCGATTCACATATTTATCGGCGCGTTCTGTGAATGCGTATCGATAAGGATAATATATGTTTACATAATAATATTAGAGCCGGTTCCATCGCTTCAGTGATTTACATTAACTAAAACATTAGAATGACATACTATTTTATTTAATTTTATCAGTACTTTATACTTTTTTATGTGACTCTTATCCGTGACTTATTCGATCTATGGAATGACATTATTTTAGTGCAGTACTTGTGAATTCTGACGCTCTGTATGTTTTTTATGTTAGATAGAAATGCAACACGGGCACGCACGGAGCCGCCGACACTGCCATGTAGAGATGTTTGCGTAGAGTTGCATGAAGGCAATAAAGCATCGAGGACGTAGCGCTGTAGATGTGTTGCTCAACTGAGCTGGCAGGCGCAGCGCTGCGCCGGCGCATGCGTGCCTCCAAGCCACCTGTCGCCCCGCGTCTAGTGATATTTGCGTGCGGGTTGCTATTTGTTCGCATGTGACGTAAGTGATTGTCTTGGACTGAAGTCGCGCCCGCGACGGCTTACATTTTCAATGGTGTTGTAAACATTTCATTCCGAATTCTTTTCTACCTGTTGTGATTTCGATGTAAATATGTATGTATTTTGTACTTATAAAATGAGATAATAATTGTGGTGTTTAAATGGATTATTATGGATTCTGTAAAATTATGAATTGTAAAAAAAAAAGACTTTCGTGTTTACTTCACAACTTACTCGTTTTACATGCATACATAACGTTTCATTTCTACATAATAGAAATATTTAAAAAGACAATATTTTTATAGTATTTTTTTATTTATATTTATTTTGGCCATAGATGTTGGATTCCTAAGCAAAACAATTTGTTCCGAATAAATTTTACATAATTAATCTGTATTATATTTTCATCCCGACTGACTGATGTAAATATTTGCAGGGGTAAAATATACATCGGTGAAAAAATCTGTTTAGTTAAAGAAAATAGGAGTTTTACACACAAATATTCAAATGATGATGAAATGAAATCCCAATTAAACCTGCTTATTATTATAACACTATTATAAAAAGTAAACAAAAAAGGGTTATGTAAAACAATTTTATTAATGCTAATAAAATAAAAAATATTCAACAACTACGAGCTCTAAGCTTTGTGGCGTCTACTGTTTGGTTGCTTCTGCTTCGTTATCCTTATCCTCTATGTATTTGAACACTTTGTTAGCGAGCTGCCGGTACTTCTCTGCGTGCACGGAGTCGGGCAGCGCGTAGATGGCGGGCTTGCCGCTGTTGATGCACTCCGACATGTTCTGGTCCACCTCAAAGCTCTCGATGATACTGAGTCGCATCTGCTCCGCGCTCTTCTTCGTCTCGTTGCCGAACACGTAGTTCTTCGAGCCGCAATGTGTGCATATCGCGTGCGACATGTTCTCTACCATACCGATAATGGGCACTTTTAGCTTTTCGAACATGTTCACGCCGCGCTTCGTTACTTGCAGCGCCGCTGACTGTGGCGTTGTTACCACTATCGCGCCTGTGAATATGTTTACAAGAGAACACGTTATTTTTTTGATTTAGTATTAGATTACTCGCTAATGAGTTCTAAACTGCAGTTTTTTCCATACAATCTTTATATATATAAATCTTTTATGCGTATGTGTGTTATTAAACTCCTAAACGGCTGGACCGATTTGGATGAAATTTTCTGTGTGTGTGTGGATTCGAGAGTGGTTCAAATTTACAATTGGACCCGGTAGGTGGCGCTGCTATAGGGGTCCATCATGGGATACGGGTATTCTTAAGCGGATGATTTGTTTGTTTTGTTGTCATGGAAACTGTCAACGTTTTGTTGGTTTTTTTTGTCATGGAAACTGTCAAAGCGGTACGAAGTCCGCCGGTCAGCTAGTGATATATAAAAATGAAATGGTTTTGGCAAACAGGTGGTAAAGGGATCTAAATACACTTTTGCTAGTGTTAATTTCTAAAGCCTTTGCAGTCACGTGAAGATTAGAAATTACCCATCATCATCAGCCTATACTAGTCTACTGCTGGACATATGCATAGACATAACCAATACTAGAAGTGAATTTACAACATTTCTAGGTCTAAAACTTGACTACTTCATTTAACAAAAGTAGTCAGTGACTGGTGAAAGTCATACCATCAATGGGCAAGTTCTGTGCGAGTGAGAGGTGCGTGTCGCCGGTGCCGGGCGGCGTGTCGACGATGAGGCAGTCGAGCGGGCCCCACGCCACCTGCCGCGTCAGCCGCTCCAGTGCCTGCATCACCATCAGCCCGCGCCACACCACCGCGTTCTCACCAGACACCAGCAACCCCATTGACATGCTGAAACCGTACATACAGGAATTGGGCACTTAAATACCATTGGCGCAGGGACCAACTGTGTGTTTTGGCCTTCAATATGAGGTTTTTTGCTTGTAGTTTAAAGCATTAAGGCACTACTTCGTAGAATTTCATGATACAAAAATGTAGTTAAAATATGTAGAGTTGATTCAACCCAATTATTTGATTATCAAGCTTGCTGATGAAAGATGCTATATTTATTTACTGGTGTACAACAGGAACCAAAAATGGAGTCGGGCACTTCCTTTTGAATGACAACACTACTATCTTTCTCTCTCTCTTGCAAGACTATCATAATATTATGTTATTATAGTCCATTGTAAATCTGTGTAAGAGAATTAGTAAGTTCTTAGGCAATTAAAGGACAGTCTCTAAAAGTTAAGTATTATGTTTTGTTTTTGTACTGCATGCCTCATGGTCCACTCTAAAAAAAAAACAAAATTATTTTTATAAAGTAACTAATAAAATGCCTCAGCATTGCTAAAAAGCTCACCATTTCACTCCATAATTCAAGAGGGGTTCAATAAGATTATCATCATTAAGCATTGGTTCCCCACTGATGTTCATCATGAGAGGCACTGAAGGGCCAAACACATCTGCATCAAGTAGACCTATTTCTTTGTCTGGTTCTATTACTTTCATAGCACATGCGAGATTCACTGTAAAAAAGGTAAGTATGGATTTTATTACTAGCTTAACACTAAACTCTTATGAATACAGTTCTAAATAAATAAAAGCCTTAAAAAATGCCTCCGACACTTCTAACTAAAACATAAACATGTCATGAATAAATACTGAAGATAATTAACACCTTAAGCACCATGTAACCAACAAATAACTATTAGTTAATAAATAGACATCAAATGTTTAATTCTAAACAAATAAAAACCTGGAACATGCACCTGCTGTGGTAGTCTTCCCGACACCCCCTTTACCAGAGGCGACTAGTATAATGCTTTTTACTCCAGGCAATGGCTTCTTCACTGGCAAACTGCGACCCATTACCTTGGCACGGTGTTCATTGAGATCTTCCTTGGTGTGTTTGAGTCGAATATGAGTACTACATGATAATAACTGGAAATAACGAAGAGCTTATAAATATTGTTAAATGATCATGCAATTAAACACCAAACTTTTAAATAAACCTAAGAGCTCACATCAGACACCAAAATTTTTACGCTGAGGTTATAATATAACTTTTGAACAAACATAATTAATTGGTTTGTATGTCTTATGCTGTGATGCCAGGCGTGAATTAAATAAGTTGTAAGTTAACGCAAAGGTTGATCAAAAGACCACATCCATGCCATCCATTTCTCTCTATAGATTGACTTGACAGTTGACACTTGAGACAGTTGTTAGCAGTATTGCCAGTAGCCGTTTCTAAAAAGGTACTTCCGGGCTTCTGAAAATACTACAAAAATAGCTAAAAAGGTACGCAAAACATGATAAAACGGTAAATAGTTATATGTTCAACAAGACAAGTGGGCAAAGTTATTTTTTGCTGCGAGTGCTGACTTTAAATCACGAACTTGCGAAGTAATTTAAAGACAAAAAAATTTACTTTGCAAAATCGCCCTTTTCGTGCTGGAGAAGTGAAAATATATTTAATACAATAATTTCACCGTGAGTTGTGGGCGACAAAGGCAAAGGGACCTGCCCATTTAACGAATTTTTTGCATTTTGGGAGTAAATTGGTTTAAAAAGGTACGAAATAGTACGATGTATATATATACCATTCCGCTTATGGTTTGTGGTGTTTTTGGTGTTTTTGTCTGTTTTGCACAAAGATAAGATAATTATGATAAGTTCTGGACTGCTGGGTTCTGCTGGATAATGATATACCTAAGTAATGTCATCCACTAAATAACATTCATTTATTATATTATCATTCATCTTTTACGCCATTAGCATAGTGATAGTCATAGCCAATAGTCCATAGTCATAAGCATGCCACTAGTTAATAATAAATAAATCGTCATGAAGACGTAAGGTGTGGCTGATGGCTTGGATCTCTTTGCGTCTTTTAATAATTAGTAAAAGTTAAAACGATTTAAAAAAAATAAAAAGCTGTCAAAAGCGGTGCGACATGTCTGTATTTTCTTCAACGAATTTTCGAATATTTTCTCAATCCATATCGTAAAATACAGCTCATAGCTCGATGTGAAAATGGCTATTTGCTTACGTACGTTATCGCATAAACTTTTTCCCATAAACGGGATAGTTTCTACCAAAAATCACCCCAATCGACTATCTCGAAAAATTCCAGTGCGGACGCATTTTATAGACGAAGTAAGTTTAAAATTATAATATCAGTCTATAAACTTCGCTCTTAAGTACTTAAATTTACGTAATAACGAAAACAAATACTTTTTAGACTCTCAATTTTGTGAAAATTTTCATTGACATTGAACCAGCAATTATTATGTTGCTAGATGTAACTGTGACGAATTTACGTGTTCTACATCGTAGTATTAAAATATAACATATTGTAAAATAATCTCTTTGATTTCAGTGTTCAACCAGGCGCCGTATCTCTAGTTATCAACTTGCTCCAAAATGTACTGTAGAGCACAATATCGACGATATTTACATGAAAGAATTACTCTATTCTAGGGATTTAACTTCAAAACCCTCACAATCCAATTATGGATTCAATACATTCAAATTTGAGTTAAAAAATAATCATAGCTGTCACAACAATATTGAAATGAAAGCTATGGATTTGACTTGTGATGATTATATTGAACAAAGGCTACCACCAAATAACCCAAACCATCCCTACACATGTTTGAATGGTTTAGATTTTACAAAATATAGCAATCATGTAAGTACTAATAATAATGTTTAATACCTGATCAAAAGATTAAAAAAAGTAGTTAATAGCAGTTATGTTTTTGTCACCTATGTAATTGTTATAGGAATACGAACCTACATGCTTATCGGACTTTGAACGAGAAGCAGTAGCTTACTGCAGTGGGCCGGTAGCCCCTTCCCCTGCTTCTTCATCTAAAGAACTCAGTAATCCAAGTGGTAAACCAAGTGAAGAGCAGCTGATGAAAGTATTTCATGTACTTTCTAAAACAGTAAGTCCTGTGCTGTTTAATAAACTTAACTTCAATTATTATGAGGTTTACAATTTTGTGTGTTATTCTTACAGATGCCAAATTTGTTTGTGAAACCTTTAGATTACTCTATTTATCATCCAAATGTGGTATTTGTCAACAACATAAGGGGTGTCACCACTGTGTAAGTTGAAATAGGAAAAGTTATCTAAGACTTATGTTTTAAAAAAAATAGTGTTTTAGTTTTTGAGTTTGTAGTTATTGAGTTTTTTAATTATTTCAGAGGGTTGTTTCACTACGTCCGTCAAGTCGCATTACTTAGAACTGTGGGGCATATCAAGTTTGCTTATGTTAAATTTGAAGTTATGAAGATTACCGCAAATCCTGAAGATTCATCTATAAAGTGAGGATAACATAATTATCATATCATATAAAACATACATCCACCTTATTAATGACTAATATTTTCTTGTGGTTATCTTCAATAATTGTTTGAACTGTACTGGGTTTTATTTGTCTCGGGCTAATGCCACCATTTCAAAATCATAAAGCATGTAACAATTAACATCACTTCCAGCTCCAGTACTGTCCAGTTTAAAATAATCTATACTAATATTATAAAGAGGAACCTTTGTATTTTTGTATCTATGTATGTTTGCAACAAATAAACTCAAAAACTACTGAACCGATTTATAAAATTCTTTCACCATTAGAATGCTACATTAGCGCTGAGTAACATCATAGGCTATATTAAAAAAATATATATATAAAATACTAAAAATGACAATTCAATTTTCCAATACAAAATGATTTGTTTGTTTTGTTGTCATGGAAATCATTGGTATATATTTAACTCAATGATGGAATTGTCAAAGCAGTATGAAGTCCGCCGGGTCAGCTAGTATAGAATAAAGAACAAATTTTTTAAATACACATGCTGAAACAGCAAATAATAATGTATATTGTAATAATATAATGTAAATTCAACTTAATTGATTATTATCTCCTGTATTACAGACTTAGATGGAGGATCAGAGGAATTTCAGGGCTAAAAGTGTTTTTCATGTTTTGGAAGTACAAATTGTGGAATCTGAAAGAAGTGTTCCAAGATCAAGAATTGTAAGTAATGAATATTACTTAAAAGTGGTGCAATCCATTTGTTTATAATATTTGTCACAATCTTATTATGCTTGTATCTTTTCAGATGGTATGATGGCTTTTCTACATTCTATGTAGGAGGAGATGGCCTTATTCAGAAGCATATTGCTGACAAGGTAATTAATTCGTGATTTACCTATGTGAAATATTTTTTGTAATATAATAAGACTAAATGTCTAACCATTATTATCTTATTTTATGCATTACTGTATTACATCATACTCTTTTTTAGGTTATGCCTGACCAAGACACCATTATAGATGATGTGGAAAAGGCACCAATAGCGGCGAAGATAGCATTGCTAATTGGTCTACTGCCAAGAAACTATTTATCTGATGTTTCGCCATTCTTTAGTTCTTCATCAGGCACTGCAGAAATCACCCCAGTGCCCTTCAAAGTATTAGAATGATTGCACGGGATTTTGTTACATTCTATAAATTGTGAGCTAATCAAGCTTAATGATTTTTTTTAGAATAGAAGATAAATTTTCTTACAGCCATGTGCAAAGCAATCGCATATATCAGCCTATTAGCAAACATTGTGGTCCTGTCCTGTAACTAACACATATGAATTCAGATTTTAAAAAATGTAAATCATGAACATCTAGTAGGAAAACTTAGGTATTATTTTATTAATCCACCGGATTTGTTATAATAGATTATAACAAATCCGGGCATAGATGCCATATTTTAAATCTTTCACAGGACTGAACTAGTGACCATGGATCACCATGGTCACGTGTTCATTATTCATATAAACTATCAAGTTTATATGAATAATGAACACGTCGCGTCGTACGTATTTCAAATTACTAGCTGATTAAAAGCTTTTACAGATCATTGACTATGTGTAAGACAATATGTATGTATTGTTTATATAATACCTGTTTACAAATGTTATTGGTAACTTGTTAATGAAATGTTTTTGTGTTATTTTGCCCCTCAATAGGCTGTTTTGTAAATTGCTTAATAGAGTTTTATTTATTAGAATCAAGTGATTTACCTTAGTCTGTATTAGCTTTCACAGATACGACTTACAATAAAAATGTTAATTAATTAAGATATTTTATTATTTTCTTGACGTATGTTCCGGTAATTAATATCGTCATTATCATTACCAACTTATTACATTCGCTCGCTCATTGAACAAGCGAAACCTTGAAACAAAACTAAAACGCTTTTGTTATTATTCTGTTATTAAATCATTAATTTGTTTCCTACGAAGGTTATACAAGTAAGCTCTGTGGTGTATATCCCTTTGCTTTAACTAAACTTAATAAATAAACAAGGTCTATGGAAATTCGCGATGATAGAAAGAAGAAGTGGAACTTTATGGAATAAAAAAATTTAATCTGCCATTTTCTTCATCGGAGGCAGTCGTTTGTTGACAAAACATAATAATAAAAAATCTATAAAAATGAACTTATCTTATAACGTGCAATGCTATTTTGGTTTTTTAATTATTTGACAACAGTTCATTTATTTAAATAAATTTCTTTAGTTTGGTGCAACTCTAGTGATTGTTCAATGTTGTGTATCTTCAATACAAAGCAAAGATTTAGAAGGACTCAAAAAGAAGCGATATTTGAGTGATGTCATGACTACGGTGAGTTAAAATAGGTATATTTGTTGAAGATGAATGGGTGTTGTTGATAGTTCATCACATTTCAAAGCGGGTCATTGTTCGTGTTAAGTTGCCCATCGGAACTTACAATAAATTGGTTCTAATTACTTCGCCTGCAACGAAGGCGCCCTGCGACTGCAAGTGTTATTCATGTAGTTATAGCATGGAATATTGCCAAGTCGGTCGTATGTCGCGTAATCATTGAGCAAACCGAACAAACGGCGCCTAAAATAAATCTAAGCACGATTTTCATACGAAGTGAAGCCATTTTCATTACTACAAAATTGTTTGTTAAACACTTTATTGTTGTGCTCATTGTTTGTTTGTGTTCAGAACTTTTGTATATTTATTCACTGAGTATTGCAATAGGATCAGTGAAAGATTGTAGTGTAATGAAATAGTGCAATAGTTTTTAACTCTTCTCTTTAACCCATGCTCTTTAGTTTAGAATATGTGGGTGGTAAAATACAGTTAGTAGCATGAACTCAGAATTTGGGTTAGATATCAATTAACATTTAAAAGAACACTCTTTAGACAGATGGTTCATTTCGTTCTGAATGATTCATTCAATTGTTTGCATTTATAAAGTAATTCTGAGTAACATAATTCCAAAATATCATCAAATAATTCACATTCAATAATTTAAATATTAAGAAAAATATATGTCTAGACTGTTTTGAAGAAGTGCTTTTAAATGTTATTTTTTTGTCTTATTTATCTCTGAGGTTTTTATTATTATTTATTTGTAATATTGTTGGCCACACAGGATTGTCCATTAGAAATCCTGGGAAATTCCATATTAATATCAACATTTTGATGCAAGTAGAGAGGAGCTCGATGGCGCAGTGGTTAACGCGCCTGGTCTGCGAGTGCTGAGGTTAAGCAACTTTCGCAAAGGCCGGTCATCGGATGGGTGACCAAAAATGTATAATCTCGAGCCTCCGTGCTTCGGAAGGCACGTTAAGCTGTTGGTCCCGGCTGCATTAGCAGTCGTTAACAACCACCAATCCGCACTGGGCCCGCGTGGTGTTTATGGCCCGTTCTCCCTATCCATCCATAGGGAAGGTTCGTGCCCCAGCAGTGGGGACATAAAATGAGCTGATGATGATGATGCAAGTATATGACTCTCTCTCTGAGGAGCTCAATGGCGCAGTGGTTAACACGCCTGGTCTGCGAGTGCTGAGGTTAAGCAACTTTCGCAAAGGCCGGTCATTGGATGGGTGACCAAAAATTTATCATCTAGAACTCCTTCGTGCTTCGGAAGGCACGTTAAGCGGTTGGTCCCAGCTGCATTAACAGTCGTTAACAACCACCGCACCGCACTGGGCCCGAGTGGTGGCTTATGGTCCGTTCTCTCTATCCATTCATAGGGAAGGCTCGTGCTCCAGCAGTGGGGACGTATATGAGCTGGTGAGGATGATGATGATGATGATGATGATGATATAAATAACTCTACCCATAATATTATAATTCCGACCTCTGCATATAACAATAGTTGTAGTTAGTAGTATCTTAGATAGACATTCAAACAACTTACAGTTATATGACCTAGATTAGTTGTGTAAACACTTAGGAGGTTAGGTAGGTACTTTCAGACAGGTCTTGAAGAATACAATAGTCAAGTTCTGGTTAAATTAGATGATTGCTAGTTGTTGATTTAAATAACAATATAGGCATCACCCTATAATAATGATTATCTTTAGATATGACTAATTCCTATTTATAGGATAAGGCAAAAAGTAACAGTTATAAACTTGAATAAAAAAAATTTTAGTTAATGATAACAGTAACATCATTCTTCAATCTTGCTATTATAAATTTTGTTTTGTTAACTCGATGGAGCAGTGGTAATTCAGTTGCTTTATGATGACCAGTGGTCGGCGTAGGTAGTGCTATTTCACGAGATTCGTCAATCATGGCATAACGTGGGTGGACATAAAAGGGCGACACTGAAAGTTCTTAGATAATCAAAAACTGAACAAACTAGCAAGTTATTAGTTGTATTATATCTTTTCAAAATAGTGTCCATTCACATCAATTCACATCAATACAACGCTGCGTCCGATGGTACCACAGAGAAAAGCACTTTGCCCACTCGTCCTTAGGGGTCTCTTCGACGGCCTTTTGAAATGCAGCCACTGCTTCCTCGGCGTCCATAAAACGTTTTCCTCAAAGTTTTTCTCTTATTTTCGGGAATAAATAAAAATCGCAAGGTCAGGGCTATACATCTCTGACGTCGCCAAATAGTCGATCGTTTGCTTGGCGGTATGTGACGAGGCGTTGTCGTGGTGAAGGAGGGTCCTACTGCAAGTTCGTTTCTCCCAATTTTTTTAAGCAAATGGCACAAACAATTGTTAGTGTTACCACTCTATAGCAACTGGTTTTCGATCCTCTAAAACAATTGTTGTGTAATGACCTGTCCTTCCAAAGAACAATGCCACCATCTATCTTCTATATTATATCATCTATATTCCCACCCTTCGACCTCTCTTCACTTTAGTTGGCAACTCCTCGGAAGGAAACACCCACTCAGCAGACTGTCTTTTAGTTTTAAGATCATAACAGTAAATCCAGCTTTCGTCACCCGTAAGTATGTTAAACAGCATATGAGTCACCTCCGTTAAATCTTTAAACCATTTCTTGGCGCTAATCAACACGACGGAGTTTTTGGGCCTAAATTATGAGGTATCCACCAGGCACAAAGCTTCCTGACCACTAAATGTTCATGGAGGATTTTGTGCACTTGACTCCTACCGATCCTTAAGCTTGTCCGAATCTGCTGATAGGTCACTCTTTTGTCAGTCTCTATCTTACGCCGCAGAACACTGATGTTATCTTCAGTCGTCGCCGTAGAAGGCCATCCCTCACGCAGATCATCAGTGAGATTAGTGCGACCACGTTTAAACTTATTAAACCAGTTGTAAACAGTGGCACGTGATGGGGCTTCATCGTAAAAGGCCAATCGAAGTCTATTATAACTTTTATGTGGACTTAAATGTTCGATGTCTTATAAAATCATTGCACGAACATTTTCTCGCGTTAAATGTACCTTTTCTTGACAACGGGTCGTAACACGGCTTTACCAGTGTTTTAAGAAAACAAACTTAATATACAAGCATTTGTTTCAGGATGCTTCTAGCAGCTGAAGAACATTTTGCAATCTGTGAAGAGTATGCAAATGATGCCATAAGTGAACATGTCTAAAGTGCTGCACAAGCTGGGCGACGCGCTGCCGGACGAGCGGCCGCTGCTGTCGCTGCAGATCGTGGAGAGCGTGGCCAAGTGCCCCACCGGCTACCGGCCCGTCAGCCGCACCTATGACGAAGACGCTGACGCCGGCCTGCTCCGGCAGAACGGCCTCTTTGGGAAAAAGCCCAGCCATTACATCTGCCTGTCCAAGTCTGAAGGTATGTACTAAGATGGTTTTGCTAGTTAAAAACCTGTCATTCCTCTTTTATTGTCGGGGCGACGGTATTTTTATTGCACATTGTTCGTGGAAAAAGTAATGAAGCGCTGGAGTGTTAGGCACCACCAGGTTCAGATAGAGATGGATGAAATAAAAGATGGAATCGGTACAATCGATTTATTCCGCTCAGGGTAGTGGGTTACGTTGGTCGCTTGTTTCGCTCAGTACTGCGCGCGGATTAGCAAGAGGACTTAGCTTCTAGCGGGTTGGGTACGCGAGCGCAGATCGGCGCCTAGGTCAGCCTAGACCCGGACCGTAGACTGCACCGGTGGGATCTGGATCCCGAAGCTGGGACAGCCGCAGTAGCTGCCTCCGGAATGCAGGCGGGTAGGCGCTTATAGAGCTGCCTCCGGAGTGCAGGCGGTAGTGTGCCCCAGGGATTCGCTGCCCAGTACAAGAAGACGCTGCCCGGTAGGGGGTATGCGCTGCCCGGTACAAGAACCCTGTAATTGAAAGAAAGGAATGAACAGATGTTCAGTAAGTCCAGCCGCTTCGCGGTCTGGGATTAGGGTAAGCTGCTGCAAATGAACCTGGCTCACTAACATTGACCTCTAATGGTTAAGCAATTGTAACATAAAAAGGTAAGGTTTAGGAATCTAATTGGGATTAATCCTAGTAGAAAACAACAGTAATGATTAACTACCACCCATTTAGCCATTAAAACTCCCGAAGGAACAATTATTTAATAATAAGTATCGATTATCAAATTGTGAAGGTAGGCTCGACGCCACGGTAACGGCTACTCGGCCCAATGAAATTTTATAAATCTAATAAACCATTAGAGATTTCTACATGATAAAATTAACTGTTAATTGTATTTCGTCCACGAGATCCATTAGGAATCACGCTTCACCACAATACAATTATCTATTTAGAAAACATGACATTAGAACGATTTAACTCGTATGAGTTTAAAATCGTCATTTCAACAAAAGGATTAAAACATTAAATGAATTAAATTCTCAATTACTGTAGGACACAATTAGTAACTTGAACAAATAAAACAGAAAATCTAGATCAGCAAAGCTAAGCAAAAATTACTATTGACGAAGAACACTTACCAGAGTTTGGGGTTATAATTTATATGTAGTATAGAAAACTGGTATAAACTTTAAAACAATTGAGCAGAGTCACGGCAGGAATGCTGGTAGATGAAAGAGGGTGTTCATCCCCTCTGCCGCCTTTATATAGCCGGCCTTGAACGAGAATCTTCTCGAACTGACCCAGGACTTCTAGGTTATAGTTAAACACTGACCATAGACCGGCGACCGCTGCGAGTGAAAACATGATGGCCACAGACAAGAAGAACACGGAGCCAATTAGTCCACGGTTTCACTCAATTAAATATAGGTAAATTAAATAAATGTAAATATAGGTACTTCCTCGCCCTATTTTTATTATTATATTTCTTTAGTGGAAATAATAAAATAATAATTTAATGAAACCATTTATTAGGATTTAATTCTTTTAAGTTTTGTTCCCGAACGAACACGAAACGTTCTGTTCCCAAACGGATGACAGTTCCTACACATCTGTCAAACAGGTTGTTTGTTTACATTTTATTATTTTAGTTTTATAACCATATATCATTTATTTTCCTTATGTAAAATTATTAAAATGTTGTTTAATGTATGCCAACCGGTAAGTACTGACCATTGTACAATTTGGGCCGTTCACTTAGGTGAATTGGCCGAAGTGTTACATATCCCCCTTTTTAGAGTAGGATTTTTCCTAGGAAAAATCCATCTAAGAAAACCCTATTCACCTAGCAACACTAAAACCATATTGATTACATCCATCACATCAAACAAATTGCATTTCAAATTGCCCATTCAGAACTTCCTTGTCTTAAGCAGTAGCAGCCATAATCAAACAACCTTATGACCGCACCCACAAGTAGGGTGCTTTATTTTAAATTACAAAACACCCAAATATGACTTTAATAGTTCTATTATCCAGAATAATTGTTCTTCGAAACATTAACAACTGTTTTAAAAAAATACCCACAATAGGGTTGACAATAGGTAGGTATTGCCAACAACAAGACTTTAGAGGTCCTGGTTAGTGCAGAACTAACAAAATGAAAGGTATAGTAATTCAATTAAAAGTAATTGAACAAAATTACAGTTGAGAATGACCAGTCTGGTAGATTGTAATGCAATAACTTTTGCTTATTTATTTATTTTTTTGTTGGAGGAATATAATTTGGGATAGAACCAACAAACGACACCACACCTTAGTACTACCAAAGGCATATATGGCATACCCAACAGTAAAAGTAACTAAAATTTTATTTGTTTGACTTAAAAAGGTTAATTTCATTTATTAGTGTAAATAGCAATTAAACTTTGTAAAAATTAAATTTTGTTCCATTTAAAATTAATTTCATTTAAAATATTTATTATAATAAAAGTTTTATTTTATTAAAAGTTTTGTTTAAGAATTAAGTTTCATTTTATTCAAGTTTAAGCTCTGATACAGCCAACACTTGTAAGACCCAATGTTAACTAAAATCAAAGTTACAATTTATTTTAGTTTAAATTTATTTTAGTTAAAATTTTATTTTAGTTTAAAATTTATTTTAGTTTAAAATTTATTTTAGTTTTTTATCTTCACTTTGGCCAACTTTGTTTTAGTCACAATGTTATACCATTTAATTTCCACTTAACAATTTATACTACAATAACATTGCTTTAGTCGCAATCTATTTGTATATTTAAGTAAAATAAAATCATTTTAGAATTGATTTATTGTTTATTGACTTATTTAGTCCTCTGATAATATGTTTTTCGCCAGACAAATCACCAACATAAAAATCGCGACTTTTGCGACGAAGGTTATAAGGAGCACAGTTTCTAGCATGAAACTTTATTAACGAGTTTTGAACCTGATCGTTAATTTTTCTGGGTTTTTGAAGCAGTCTAGAACCTTCCTTAGGACGACCCATAAAACCTAGTCTAGAATGATTAGCGTGTTTACGAGAATTGCACGCCTCACAATTATTGACAAAACTAGCAACATCTTTATGTATACCAGGCCAAAAATAATTTAAAGATATACTTTTTAAGGTTTTAAAATTTCCTAAATGACCAGAAGTAGAACTAGTATGATTTTTAGTTAAAATATCCCGCCTGGATTCACTAGGAACAACTTCCTTCCACTCAAACTCTCTAGTTAGAGGGTCCATGCTCTTCATTAAACGATATAATTTATTATTTGTTATTTTATAATTTAAAAAGGATGCCGGAGACGATCTACAACCATTGAATATATTTAGATACCAAGAATCCGTCACAGCAGGGACGGTTTGGTTAATCACGTCAATCGCCGCAATAGGTACCGCGCGATTCACGATAGATAGATTAGGCCCCTTAGAAGAGTCTACAATACAACAATCTAGCTCCTTGGGAAACAACCCAAAAGATCTCCAGAAATCCATTCCCAAGATAAGATTGTTTTGTACCCCAGGTACAATATAAAGTTTAATAACATGTGTTTGATTATTAAAAGTCAATGGTAGATTTAAAAATGATTTAGATATAAATTCTTGTCCGCCAGCTGCAGAAAGCTGTATGGGATCACAAGTAGTAGGTTTATACTTTAGATTAAAGAAATATTTTTCCATTTTATTTCCTAAAATGGAAATGCCAGAACCAGAGTCTAAAAGACCCACAATACTTTTGTCACCGACATTGACAGTGATAAAAGGACGCGAAGAACTATTTTTAGAGTCCAGGATCGGAGACACATAATGACTAGTGATGTGTTCATCACTTTGTTCCTGGTTATTAGATATTTTTTGATTTCCTATTTTGTTACAATTAGGGCACTCTGGGGAACGAACACCTTTTTTGCCACACTTAAAACAAACGATAGTATGAGGCTTAGTACACTGCCTTAACGAGTGCGATTCTGTTCTACATCTCGGACAGAACACGCCTCGTGATTCCCTAGAATTATTTTTAAATGACGATGATAATGAAGCAACTGGATAAATTTTCTTAACATTATTAGAATATTTTTGATTACTAGAATTATTATTAGGATTAAGACTGTTATTATTAAATTGGTTATTTATATTAGCAGAGCTTGACGATGAAATGCTACGGAAGGCAAACTCCGGTGCCACTGTATTTGGACCAGCACTAGGTGGCTCATGAAAATGAGACATGCGAGTTTGGATAATTTCGTAGTTACGACATAGTGTTTTTAAATGCTCGATGTCTTTTATCTCACTTGCCGCAGCCAAGGTACTGGCATAACACGGCCTAATGTTGTGTAGAATAATTTCCAATTTATCTTCTGGACTCATGGACTTGTCCAGCCTAGCGAACATGCCCTGCATAATTGCGAGATAAATAGTTATGTTCTCGCTCTCGCCCTGAGTGCGAGCACGGATCTCTGCTAAGAGACGGTAGCTATAGTCGCTCACACCGAAATCCTGCTTCAGAAGCCTCACTAATTCGTCCCAAGAATTGATGCTGTCCTTTACACCCCGATACCAGTGGAGAGCATCGTCCGTGAAAACTTCTAACATAAAAGACAAGAGCCTATCGTTCGGCAACCCCCTAGAGGTGGCGAACTCCTCTATTTTTTGGACAAACGCACGGACACAAGATTTGCCAGAGTACTTAATTTTTCCTAAATCCGACAACAACCTCCGCTCACACACCACACACACAACCTTCGTTTCCTCAGCCTGCTCCGATGATGCAGGTATTGCTGTGGGTTGCGGCTGTGGTTCCATTGATTTTAAATTCCTATAGATTGTTTTAAACAACGAAGTTATTTCTTGAAATTCGGCCTTTAATTTATCCGTAGGTGTGATTCTATTCATCCTATGGTAAATATGATTTAAGAGATTATCAGTACGGGTAAAAAGATTTTTGTCAAAAGCACTCCTCAATTGGCGTATATTACAGTTTAACGCTTTAGTTAGGGACTCCTTGACAGCCTCGATATCCCTATCTGGTTCCAAAAAAGACTCTAAAATATTCTCAGATGGAAAATCATTCGCAACTTTAACAATTTGTTTTCGCAGCTCCTGAACGGAATCTCCAGGTTCTAGACCGCGAACTTCCACTTCGTATGCTAGTTCGGATTTTTGAAGAGACAAAAATTTAATTGGACGAGCCATCTCAATTTAAAATTTAAAGATTTTATTTAAAAAAATTTATTAAGATTTTTGAAAGTTAAGACTATTATTAATTATTTATAGTAGACACGGAAGCACACGTATTCACAAAATGGCGCGATAATACGGTCAGTCACAAAATTTTAAATGTTCCTAAAGCTAGCCAGCAGTCAGTTCGAGAATGTCGGTTAAAATAAAAACACAAAAGAAAAACTAAGCAAGTGTTCCCAGTCTACCAGGTCAATTGCAGCATAAAAATTTAAAATAATAAAATTCGTGTTAAAAAATTAAGTGGGTATCAGCAAATTCAAATTTAAAAATTTAAGTTTAAACCGTTAACGGCGCAACGGATTTTTACAGCTATAAGCACTTTAAATGAGGTACTATGATAATTCAAACAACAAAAACGAGGTAGGTCGCTTGTTATTTAAAATAATGCCGTTAAAAACGGAAATTAACTCTTGAGAAAAAAAAATTATTACAAAAAATGAGGTAGGTCACTTTTGTTATTACAAAAAATGAGGTAGGTCACTTTTGTTTAAATTTAAAGTTAGCTCAGCAGCGTAGTAGCCACTATTAAGAACCAACTAAAATAATTAACGGCCAAAATGCCAGGTGCACAGAAAACACCGCCAAAAAAACTAAAACACTGATATCCACTTACACACAGTTAAAAGAATTAAAAAATTTGCGACAGCACTGAGCGAGCAACCTTGAGCGAGCCGGGCGCCACTGAAGCGCTGGAGTGTTAGGCACCACCAGGTTCAGATAGAGATGGATGAAATAAAAGATGGAATCGGTACAATCGATTTATTCCGCTCAGGGTAGTGGGTTACGTTGGTCGCTTGTTTCGCTCAGTACTGCGCGCGGATTAGCAAGAGGACTTAGCTTCTAGCGGGTTGGGTACGCGAGCGCAGATCGGCGCCTAGGTCAGCCTAGACCCGGACCGTAGACTGCACCGGTGGGATCTGGATCCCGAAGCTGGGACAGCCGCAGTAGCTGCCTCCGGAATGCAGGCGGGTAGGCGCTTATAGAGCTGCCTCCGGAGTGCAGGCGGTAGTGTGCCCCAGGGATTCGCTGCCCAGTACAAGAAGACGCTGCCCGGTAGGGGGTATGCGCTGCCCGGTACAAGAACCCTGTAATTGAAAGAAAGGAATGAACAGATGTTCAGTAAGTCCAGCCGCTTCGCGGTCTGGGATTAGGGTAAGCTGCTGCAAATGAACCTGGCTCACTAACATTGACCTCTAATGGTTAAGCAATTGTAACATAAAAAGGTAAGGTTTAGGAATCTAATTGGGATTAATCCTAGTAGAAAACAACAGTAATGATTAACTACCACCCATTTAGCCATTAAAACTCCCGAAGGAACAATTATTTAATAATAAGTATCGATTATCAAATTGTGAAGGTAGGCTCGACGCCACGGTAACGGCTACTCGGCCCAATGAAATTTTATAAATCTAATAAACCATTAGAGATTTCTACATGATAAAATTAACTGTTAATTGTATTTCGTCCACGAGATCCATTAGGAATCACGCTTCACCACAATACAATTATCTATTTAGAAAACATGACATTAGAACGATTTAACTCGTATGAGTTTAAAATCGTCATTTCAACAAAAGGATTAAAACATTAAATGAATTAAATTCTCAATTACTGTAGGACACAATTAGTAACTTGAACAAATAAAACAGAAAATCTAGATCAGCAAAGCTAAGCAAAAATTACTATTGACGAAGAACACTTACCCGAGTTTGGGGTTATAATTTATATGTAGTATAGAAAACTGGTATAAACTTTAAAACAATTGAGCAGAGTCACGGCAGGAATGCTGGTAGATGAAAGAGGGTGTTCATCCCCTCTGCCGCCTTTATATAGCCGGCCTTGAACGAGAATCTTCTCGAACTGACCCAGGACTTCTAGGTTATAGTTAAACACTGACCATAGACCGGCGACCGCTGCGAGTGAAAACATGATGGCCACAGACAAGAAGAACACGGAGCCAATTAGTCCACGGTTTCACTCAATTAAATATAGGTAAATTAAATAAATGTAAATATAGGTACTTCCTCGCCCTATTTTTATTATTATATTTCTTTAGTGGAAATAATAAAATAATAATTTAATGAAACCATTTATTAGGATTTAATTCTTTTAAGTTTTGTTCCCGAACGAACACGAAACGTTCTGTTCCCAAACGGATGACAGTTCCTACACATCTGTCAAACAGGTTGTTTGTTTACATTTTATTATTTTAGTTTTATAACCATATATCATTTATTTTCCTTATGTAAAATTATTAAAATGTTGTTTAATGTATGCCAACCGGTAAGTACTGACCATTGTACAATTTGGGCCGTTCACTTAGGTGAATTGGCCGAAGTGTTACAGTAATAAAACCTAATATTAAACAAATTTTGTACTACTTTAGATACTTACGAAAAGGTTTAGTGAGTCTGATTCACTCATAACCGGTTTAAATGATCTGTTTTCTTTAATATTTTTTAATATCTAAAAACGTTAGCTAGCCGGACAAACAAGCCCTACCACCAATAAAACCGATTACACAAACATGTACCTTCAACTGGAAATCGAACCCGGCACCTCTTGATCTGAGACCAGTGGTCTTAACCACTAGAGCACAGAGGCTGTTAACTTCATTTGTTATCTTACACAAGTAACCTTTAAGATCGTCATATTAAGGTGAGCAATCCCTCTTAAGTCAGTATGGGAAAGCCCAAACGAAGAATAAATCCCAAAGCTATATGAGATGAGCAAATTTGTTTTTTCCATTTTAAAGTTAAATAGGACTTCAGGAATCGAACCCAGTCAAATCACTTTAAATTGATTGTAAGTTGTTTTATTGCAGTAGTTGATTTATAGGAATAGGTAGGTGCTATGCTATTATATTAATTTAAATTAAATTATATATTTAGCATAATCAACTATACCTTCTCTCTAAATTTTAATGGAAGTGTGTCATGCTCGGTGTGCTACGACGCGTCGCTCGGGTTGTTCATTTATCACCAGCTCATTATTATGTTCCCACTGCTGAAGCACGAGCCTTCCTTATGGATGGATAAGGAGAACGGGCCATAAACCACCACGCGGGCCCAGTGTTGATTGGTGATTGTTAACAACTACTAATGCAGCCAACCAACGGCTTTACGTGCCTCTCGAAGCACGGAAGAGCGAGATGATACATTTTTGGTCACCCATCCGATGACCGGTCCTTGCGAAGGTTGCTTAAACTTAGAAATCGCAAACGCAAACGCAAACGCGTTAACCACTGCGCCATCGAGCTTCTTAGGTAGTTTAAGTTTTGTTCCTTAAAAATTCTAAATATGGTTGAGCGAAGCGATTAAGGCGGAATTTTTATTTTGATGCTGTAAAAGAAAGAGAGAAAAGGAATGACCTTGCCTTGCTTAGTAAACTATGATTCTAGCAGCTTTTTTTTACAATACAATTTTGTACCTCCCTGCCGAAACGCACGCGAAGACATAGATTATTCTTGTTATTCTTTTATAAGCACTGGTATGTGTACCCAATGAATGATGAATAACATTATTAAATTTGAATTTAACAGTGGCTGTTAGAACATTTTTTACCTCACACAATTGACTTCTGAGCTTAATTTCAAATGACTGTCCTCTTAGAGGGATTACTTGGAAGAACCTGTTTTCCTTAAACATAGTTCATTAACTTGTTGAAGGTGTTACTATGTTTGTTTTTATGAACAAATTCATGCTTAATACCAGGGATTTTGCGGATGCCGATTTTTTCGCATCCGCGGATGTGAATGCTGATGCGGATTTTTGAAAGCTCACATCCGCGGATGCGGATGCCGATGTTTAAGATCTTAGGTATATAAATATAGTATATTAATGATGAATTAAAACAATGATAAAGTAATTATTAACATTTTTATTAATGAAAATTAGTATTAAAAATCATATTAGTTAGTGAAGTTCAAAATAGGAGCATTAGGTATAATTAATAAAGAGTACCTAATATTGCCGCCTTTTCTGATTCAAGGCGAGGCGGTTACGCAGAGGTTCGTAAATTAAACCCGCGCTACTAAATAATTGTTCGCTAGGAACACTGCCTGGTGGAGTGGATAAAAATCTTCGTGCTATCGGTGATAATATCTTAAATTCCTCTCGATGAACACTCGCTTTCATGATGGAAGGAGGAGGAGAGGGGTTTTCATCCACATTTTTTTTTCGCCCAATTTCTTTCTTGTCGCAACTTGCAAACATTCGCATCCTCATGAACCTTCGCATCACGGTAATACCATCCGCATTGATTATTGCATACAGAAGTAGGTATTAAGTTAATACCTACTTCTGTATGTTGAAGCCATATTTATTTTTAAAAGAGTATTTTTTATAATAGTAGGAACAGCCAAAAGGTGTCTACTGCTGATTATTTTATAGGAAATTTTATTTAAACAAATAAAATTTGAACTAACTTTTATCCGGCAAGTAGGTATGCTATTCATTAGGATATCCAGTAATTGTTGCATTATTTTCTACATTTATTAAATACATGAAAGTGATATGACGTAAATGTACTTAATAATCATTAGTAAAGTGATGCTTTAAAAAAAACAAATAAACAATGCGATAAAGTTATTGCGTAAATTTTTCCCACAGATAACAATGGGAAAGCCGCGGCAAAAGTGTTGGGACCGGGATCGGGCATGTTGCATATATTTACCTCCTGTCTGTTCGTCCTTTACGTTTGTTACATACCTAATTGTATTTGATAGAACGCACTGTATAATGTTCGCCCGGCGGCTGACTAGACGGGTTTAAATCGATAGCTCCAGACGCAACGAGCTCGCCAGGTCGCTCGATCGTCCTGTCACACAGTAAGGAGACCCACAGAAGTTAAACTATAATATATAATACATATCGCTCTCGAGCATTAATAATACGTATTTTCATGAAGTTCCTCACTCTGCAACCCTGACCACCGGTAGCTTGGGCCCTGCCCCGCTGCTGATGGTACTCTAGGATTAGGTTTTTATAATGTTTTATTGTTTTTATATTAAAATATTGTAAAAATCTAGTTTTAAGAAAGAAAATAAATAAAGGAGATAATAATTAATATTATTATTTTATTATTAATTTAATTTAGTAATTTATTCAGGTCACTTGTAAGTTACCTGAATAAATTTTATACAATTATATAGTAATTTATTCAAGTGTTGTACAATAAAATATCACATACAAAATAAAATCAAAATCAGAATAAAATCAAAATTAAAAATAAAATTAAATCAAAATTTAAAATGAAAAATAAATTAAAATTCGGTCTATCTAAATTTAATACAATAATTAATAAAATGTCTCAGAGATTTAAAATATGAATGCTTAATATAATGAATGAATTTATATTTATAACTTTAAATTATCCAACAAAACAAATAAACAAAAATTAATAAATTGTCATAGAAAACATAAATATATAGACAATGAAGAGCTCAGTCGGAGCGCCGAGCGCCGAGCGCAGGCAGCTGTTGCGAGATGTATCCGTGAGAGGTTGTCTATGTGTGCGTTGCTTGAGTGCGTGTGTGTGAAGCTTACCTTCTGTGGGTCTCCTTATTTTGTGGTCCTGTCAACGTCTCTACGACAACCGTTCTTTATCGGCGGAGTTCATAGACCCGACTCCCATAGAAACTTGACCCGGCGCGGCGGCGGCACTGAAGTTACACAATTTAGGTTTTTTTATTTGTGCTCAGTACCCCGAGCACGAACCACTATAGTTCTGGTTATAGTAATCGTAATCGTATTATTTTGTATGAATACCAGAGCAGCGCCGCTACGGTCGTTTTGGGAACTTAAATTCTGTAACACGAACTAACTAGTCTCGTAGTCGTAATGGTAATGGTATAGTTAACGACAGCTAAAGTATGAGAATCGGCAGCACGAACTCGCTTTTGACGGATCGTATCGTTTGATACGATATCTAGCCATAGTAATATCACTCGCCGAGTATTTTGCAGTGAGAGAACTATCGTTACGGTTGTAGTGGAATAAAATCATTGTATTTAATTGATAATAGGTGATTTTAGTGTCTGAAAATTATGTCTATGTTATTTAGAAATCGTCCGTTACGTAGTTATTACTTCCTTTGGAGTTTAGTAAATAGTCTTAGAGAAGAAAATGACGAAATCAGGAGGTAAGTTTTTTTGTAAAATTTATTTATTTATTTCATGAATATATTCCTACAAAATATTTATTTAACACAAATGCACTTTCCTTTAATTATTCTTTTATTTTAATTGTATCTACGGAGAAATTCAACAGAGAGCTTCACTGAGGAAAATGTTGAATCCCTTATCTATAAACGAAAGAGAGTTTATAAATAGATACCGCCTCAATAAAGCAGCCTTCCATTATTTATGTAATAAGCTCCGTGAAAAAAAGAGTCAGTTTAGAGCATATGGTTGGTAGCTATTATATAAATACAATTTTATTAGAATTATTAAAGATGTGTACTCATGGTACTTAAATTACATATAATTGTTTTTTACAGGTTTTGTGCGTCCTTTCTTTTTATGCGACAGGTTCATATCAACGAATTGTTGGTATGGCCAAGTATTTAGGACAAACCACAGTCAGCAAATATGTCAGAGATGTGACTAAATGCTCTTAATGATCGCGAAATATTGAGTGAGTTTATAAAATTCCCTACCACAAGAGCCGAAAGAGATCTCGTCAGGCAAAAGTAAGATTTTCATTTATATTATATCTATGAGAGGTGTTAATAAGTTTTCAGGCTATTAAAATGCTTCAAATTTTTTCAATAGGTTTTATACACAATATGGATTTCCTGGAGTTCTTGGGTGCATAGATGGCTCGCACTTTCATATATTTTCACCACCAAAGGACATAGAGCATCTTTTTTTCTGTAGAAAACATTATTATTCTTTAAATGTGCAAATGGTACGTAACATAGTCGAAAATACTATAAAAATATACTTTACTATGAATTGAAAAAAGACAAAGTGTTGGAAAAATTTCACGAGCGGGATTCGAACCCGCACCCCATGACATGCCGGGGCAGATGCACTACCAACTATGCTATCGTGGCTCATCGTATCGTGGTTTTATTTTCATCACTTTGTCGTTTTTGAATTTGGAATTTGTTCGTAACAATATTTGCGTAAAATTATATGTAAATAATAATCATACTTTACTATGATTTATGTAACATCTAAGTAAAAAGTCTAAGTGGGCAACATAAAAAAGATTTCTTCTTCACAGGTGTGTGACAGCGACGGGCGTATTTTAAATATTAATGCGAGATTCGGTGGAGCCACTCACGATGCATTTATTTGGGAAAATAGTGCTGTGAATACCTTTATGCAATAACTGGACCAAAATAATGAATACACATGGTTGTTGGGTAGGTTGGGCATGCAGTCTATTTATAGATATTTAAAAATAGTGCTGTGAATAATGTAATCAGTCAGATAGAACAATTTAGTTCTATTTACATCAACTGCAGTACATCAATAAAATAAGTATTTCATTCATTTTTTTTATTATTGTAGGTGATTCTGGATATCCACAAAGACCTTGGCTGATGACACCTATTACCGATGCAGTTGAGAATAGTCCCGAGGCTAAATACACCTCCATACATGGCAGGACAAGGGTGGTAATTGAAAACACCTTTGGACGGTTAAAAAATCGCTGGAGATGTCTGAGCAAGGACAGAACATTGCATTATTAACCGGAAAAATGTGCTAGCATTATAACTGCATGCAGTGTGTTGCACAACCTGGCACTCAATTTTAATGTTCCTGACCCTGACATTGAGCAAGAGGTGATCGTCGAAGATCTTATAAGGCCCGTGTCACCAGTGGAAAGGGCAGACGATGGAAGGGACTTACTCATCAGAGGCAGAGCCATAAGACGTCAGTTAGTAGATATAATAAATAGGTTACACTAAAGGATAATTTATATATTTTTATATGTTATATTTTATTTAGATGTTGATGATGCGCGGTTGTATAGAGGTACAAATTTATACGTTTATGTAATTGTATTGTTGTATTTTTTGTATTGTATGATTTTTATCTTGTGACTGTGCCAAAGATGAATAAATAAATAAATAATAATATAGTTAATTATAATTAGAATAAAAAACATCTTTAATTTGTAGTATTTATTGGTAAGAGTCAAAATAAAATAAGTTATTTCCACATTTAAGCTTCTATATTATACCTACACTTATTATTATATAGTCTACTGTAAAAAATACGTTTATTTATTTTTCCTTACATAAATCTCTGACATAATCCTTTTTCATAAAATATACCTATCATTCATCTCTCCTTTTCTCTTCCATACATTTCATTATCTTACTCAAAGCTTCATTCATGAATGCAAGCCATTTGGCTTGCAGTTCAAGCTCAAAATCTCTCTGCCGTATTCTTTCTTTTTCCAGTTCATAATACATTTTATCACGATCCCTTTCAGCCTTCAAAAATCCATCGCTAGTTTTTGTGTCGCGAGTCTTCTTGGCTAGTGGGGTCCACATCCTAGCTTGTGCTGGAGTTGATACTCGAGATGGTTGTTCTTGGCTGGTGCCAGGAAGGTTCCAATCTTCATCCCCTGTAAATTTTATTTTTTATTTTATTAATACATATTTTATTGTATATGTGTAATAATATGTTAGAAACATTAAACATTCTTACATTTTTGGCTACCTCTTAAAGGACAGTGACTTGAAAATAAGATAAATACTATCGTAGTGGCACCAGTGTTTTTCGTCGTCATAAAAAATGTATACATGGCAGTATAATGATTTACTTTATTATTAAGTTTAATAAGATGAAATGTAAATTTATGTATGTAATAATAACAAATAAAATTTAAAAAATAAGTAATGTTATAACAAAGAGTTTGCTATTAAAATTATTATGATCTTTATTTATCTTTTTTCTTAGCCTAGGTTTGTTATAATATTAATATAAAAGTAAAATACAAAAGCACATACAAAACTTTAAAATATTATAAAAAACCTAGCCTAGGGTGCCACCAGAAAAAAAAACTGCATTGACTGTAGAGACAATATTGTCCCACAACTAAAACATTAAGTTATTTTATTAGGTAATATGTATATTGATCACACCTCTATCAAGTTGAGGAGATGGCTCCTTTCCCAAATCTGACTCTTCTGCAGTGACTTCGATTTGGTTGGAGTCAACATCCTGAGAGACCAACTCCACATCTTGTTCTATCTGTGAATATCAAAAAAACATAATCAGTCTATTAATGTACAAGAAATAATCTATACATATATATCCACAGGTAGTGCACCGAAACCTGTATTAACATCACAATGAAATAGTACCATCACACTAATATTATAAATGCGAAAGAATGTGTGTGTGTGTGTGTGTATATATTTGTTGCTTCTTTACGCTGCAACGGATGGATGGATTTGGATGAAATTCGGCATACAGATAGTTTATAACCTGGATTAACACATAGGATACTTTTTATCCCGATATTCCTACGGGAACGGGAACTACGCGGGTGAAGCTGCGGGCGGCCGCTAGTAGTACCATATGGCTTATTTATAGAATACATAGGGACATCACATGAGTCACATATAGCAAGGTTTGTTGTGCCACTCAATTTATTCTGTGTAAATAAAATCATGTAGGTATGTAAGACAGATGTGGCAAAATGCCTTGTTAATATGAATATCTTACTTACATGCAAAAAACCAACTTCAGAGATGGTAGTCATCCCCGTGGCAGCCTGCTCTCCCATGATGGCCAGGACTCTGAGCTCCAAATCAGTGAGGGTTAGCTTTAAAGCTGGACCACCACCCGTACCAGTCATTGATCTATTAAGTTTAGCTGCCTTCCTCTTGGTGTTATTTTTAAAGTCTGTCCAAACCTAAAAAAATATATAAAACATATTAGGTACACATTGTAGTACATTACATTCATGGCTTGTATATACTTAAAGTAAAATTGTAATTTATCATTAAAATGAATTTTAAAATGTAACATAATTGTTTTAAGCATTCAAAAATATTAACATTATTAATTAAAAACTAACCTTTCGCCACTTTTCTTCCGATCGAGATTCCCCTGTGCCATCGCTATTTAATTTTGCAGACAGCTCCCGCCATTTGTTTGTGGCCCACTGCCGACCTTTTGGACCACCAGTAGGCTTCGCTAAATCCCCATTTCTGTGTAAATAAGACAAGAATGAGTTTAAATAATCACTTAAACACAACATTTTAAGAATTTAGAGATGAAACAAAAGAAAAGAACTCACCTCTCCATGAAATCCACCATCATCACAAACTGCGTTGGACTAGTCCTCATTGTAAGACGGTTTAAACACAAATACGTAACTTCACATATTACCGAGACCCTTTTCGTCTTTGACCCAATCGTTTTGAATAGCTTGCACATGCACATTTAAGCAATATATTTCATTTGAACTCCACTTGACTCTACGAGTTTTTGTTATTGAGAGGTTTTGTTTAAGTAGTTGACGTGACAAATTGCGTCCGTCCCAAAACTATTACTAAGTGGGTCGGTTGGTAAAGAAAAAACAACAAAGCACAATATTATGCCGTAATCATTAATTGAAGCGAAAGATTTTGTCGCGATTAGTATAAAAGTGAATTGAGTTTCATTTCTTTGACAAATATTGTAGTTATTGGGTAGTTTTTTCATTTATTTTTAAATCACAATGACGCTACATGGGTTTTTGAACGCGCTTTGTTTATGCATTGTACAGTTGTGGATCGCCCTAAGTTTACCATAGTATCGTATTACTATCGAGGGCACGATAGTGTCTTATTATTGTTTCATGCTGCCAATTTAATATCGTGAACGTTATCGTATAGTAACTAAATACAATTACTATACCATTACGAGTTTGGTTCGTGCTCGGGGTACAGTACCCCGAGCACGAACCACTATAGTTCTGGTTATAGTAATCGTAATCGTATTATTTTGTATGAAAACCAGAGCAGCGCCGCTACGGTCGTTTAGGGAACTTAAATTCAGTAACACGAACTAACTAGTCTCGTAATCGTAATGGTAATGGTATAGTTAACGACAGCTAAAGTATGAGAATCGGTAGCACGAACTCGCTTTTGACGGATCGTATCGTTTTATACGAGATCTAGCCATAGTAATATCACTCGCCGAGTATTTTGCAGTGAGAGAACTATCGTTACGGTTGTAGTGGAACAAAATCATTTTATTTAATTGATAATAGGTGATTTTAGTGTCTGAAAATTATGTCTATGTTATTTAGAAATCGTCCGTTACGTAGTTATTACTTCCTTTGGCGTTTAGTAAATAGTCTTAGAGAAGAAAATGATGAAATCAGGAGGTAAGTTTTTTTGTAAAACTTATTTATTTATTTCATGAATATATTCTTACAAAATATTTATTTAACACAAATGCAGTTTCCTTTAATTATTCTTTTATTTTCTTTGTATCTACAGAGAAATTCAACAGAGATCTTCACTGAGGAAAATGTTGAATCCCTTATCTATAAACGAAAGAGAGTTTATAAATAGATACCGCCTCAATAAAGCAGCCTTCCATTATTTATGTAATAAGCTCCGTGAAAAAACCTCCTTAAGACCCAGCAAAAGAGTCAGTTTAGAGCATATGGTTGGTAACTATTATAAAAATACAATTTTATTAGAATTATTAAAGATGTGTACTCATGGTACTTAAATTACATATAATTGCTTTTTACAGGTTTTGTGCGTCCTTTCTTTTTATGCGACAGGTTCATATCAACGAATTGTTGGTATGGCCAAGTATTTAGGACAAACCACAGTCAGCAAATATGTCAGAGATGTGACTAATGCTCTTAATGATCGCGAAATATTGAGTGAGTTTATAAAATTCCCTACCACAAGAGCCGAAAGAGATCTCGTCAGGCAAAAGTAAGACTTTCATTTATATTATATCTATGAGAGGAGTTAATAAGTTTTCAGGCTATTAAAATGCTTCAAATTTTTTCAATAGGTTTTATACACAATATGGATTTCCTGGAGTTCTTGGGTGCATAGATGGCTCGCACTTTCATATATTTTCACCACCAAAGGACATGGAGCATCTTTTTTTTTGTAGAAAACATTATTATTCTTTAAATGTGCAAATGGTACGTAACATAGTCGAAAATACTATAATAATAGTACTTTACTATGAATTGAAAAAAGACAAAGTGTTGAAAATATTCCACGAGCGGGATTCGAACCCGCACCCCATGACATGCCGGGGCAGATGGACTACCAACTATGCTATCGTGGCTCATCGTATCGTGGTTTTTTTTCAACACTTTGTCATTTTTGAATTTGGAATTCGTTCGTAACAATATTTGTGTAAAATTATATGTAAATAATCATACTTTACTATGATTTATGTAACATCTAAGTAAAAAGTCTAAGTGGGCAACATAAAAAAGATTTCTTCTTCACAGGTGTGTGACAGCGACGGGCGTATTTTAAATATTAACGCGAGATTCGGTGGAGCCACTCACGATGCATTTATTTGGGAAAATAGTGCCGTGAATACCTTTATGCAAAGACTGGACCAAAATAATGAACACATGGTTGTTGGGTAGGTTGGGCATGCAGTCTATTTATAGATATTTAAAAATAGTGCTGTGAATAATGTAATCAGTCAGATAAAACAATTTAGTTCTATTTACATCAACTGCAGTACATCAATAAAATAAGTATTTAATTTTTTTTTATTATTGTAGGTGATTCTGGATATCCACAAAGACCTTGGCTGATGACACCTATTACCGATGCAGTTGAGAATAGTCCCGAGGCTAAATACACCTCCATACATGGCAGGACAAGGGTGGTAATTGAAAACACCTTTGGACGGTTAAAAAATCGCTGGAGATGTCTGAGCAAGGACAGAACATTGCATTATAAGCCGGAAAAATGTGCCAGCATTATAACTGCATGCAGTGTGTTGCACAACCTGGCACTCAATTTTAATGTTCCTGACCCTGACAATGAGCAAGAAGTGATTGTCGAAGATCTTATAAGGCCCGTGTCACCAGTGGAAAGGGCAGACGATGGAAGGGACTTACTCATCAGAGGCAGAGCCATAAGACGTCAGTTAGTAGATAGAATAAATAGGTTACACTAAAGGATAATTTATTTTATATGTTATATTTTATTTAGATGTTGTGCGCGGTTGTAATAGAGGTACAAATTTATACGTTTATGTAATTGTATTGTTGTATTTTTTGTATTGTATGATTTGTATCTTGTAACTGTGCCAAAGATGAATAAATAAATAAATAATAATATAGTTAATTATATTTAGAATAAAAAACATCATTAATTTGTAGTATTTATTGGTAAGAGCCAAAATAAAATAAGTTATTTCCACAGTTAAAATTTTATATTATACCTACACTTATTATTATATAGTCTACTGTAAAAAATACTTTTATTTATTTTTCCTTACATAAATCTCTGACATAATCCTTTTTCATAAAATATACCTATCATTCATCTCTCCTTTTCTCTTCCATTAATTTCATTATCTTACTCAAAGCTTCATTCATGAATGCAAGCCATTTGGCTTGCATTTCAAGCTCAAAATCTCTCTGCCGTATTCTCTCTTTTTCCAGTTCATAATACATTTTATCACGATCCCTTTCAGCCTTCAAAATCCATCACTAGACGTTTTTGTGTCGCGAGTCTTCTTGGCTAGTGGGGTCCACTTCCTAGCTGGTGCTGGAGTTGATACTCGAGATGGTTGTTCTTGGCTGGTGCCAGGAAGGTTCCAATCTTCATCCCCTGTAAATTTTATTTTTTATTTTATTACCTACTTTATTGTATATGTGAAATAATATGTTAGAAATATTAAACATTCTTACATCTTTGGCTACCTCTTAAAGGACAGTGACTTGAAAATAAGATAAATACTATCGTAGTGGCACCAGTGTTTTTCGTCGTCATAAAAAACATATACATGGCAGTATGATAAAGAATATATATATATAATGGCAGTATAATGATTTACTTTATTATTAAGTTTAATAATAAGTAGATAAAATGTAAATTTATGTATGTAATAATAACTAATAAAATTTAAAAAATAAGTAATGTTATAACAAAGAGTTTGCTATTAAAATTATTATGATCTTTATTTATCTTTTTTCTTAGCCTAGGTTTGTTATAATATTAATACAAAAGCACATACAAAACATAAAAATATTATAAAAAAGCTAGCCTAGGGTGCCACCAGAAAAAAAAACTGCATTGACTGTAGAGACAATATTGTCCCACAACTAACACATTAAGTTATTTTATTAGGTAATATGTATATTGATCACACCTCTATCAAGTTGAGGAGATGGCTCCTTCCCCAAATCTGACTCTTCTGCAGTGACTTCGATTTGGTTGGAGTCAACATCCTGAGTGACCAACTCCACATCTTGTTCTATCTGTGAATATCAAAAAAACATAATTAGTCTATTAATGTACAAGAAAGAATCTATACATATATATCCACAGGTAGTGCACCAAAACCTGTATTAACATCACAATGAAATGGTACCATCACACTAATATTATAAATGCGAAAGAATGTGTGTGTGTGTGTATATATATTTGTTGCTTCTTCACGCTGCAACGGATGGATGGATTTGGATGAAATTCGGCATACAGATAGTTTATAACCTGGATTAACACATAGGATACTTTTTATCCCGATATTCCTACGGGAACGGGAACCACGCGGGTGAAGCTGCGGGCGGCCGCTAGTAGTACCATATGGCTTATTTATAGAATACATAGGGACATCACATGAGTCACATATAGCAAGGTTTGTTGTGCCACTCAATTTATTCTGTGCAAATTGTTTTGTATTGTGTTGCAAAATCATGTAGGTATGTAAGACAGATGTGGCAAAATACCTTGTTAACATGAATATCTTACTTACATGCAAAAACCCAACTTCAGAGATGGTAGTCATCCCCGTGGCAGCCTGCTCTCCCATGATGGCCAGGACTCTGAGCTCCAAATCAGTGAGGGTTAGCTTTAAAGCTGGACCACCACCCGTACCAGTCATTGATCTATTAAGTTTAGCTGCCTTCCTCTTGGTGTTATTTTTAAAGTCTGTCCAAACCTAAAAAAATATATAAAACATATTAGGTACACATTTTAGTACATTACATTCACGGCTTGTATATACTTAAAGTGAAATTGTAATTTATCATTAAAATGAATTTTAAAATGTAACATAATTGTTTTGAGCATTAAAAAATATATAACATTGTTAATTAAAAACTAACCTTTCGCCACTTTTCTTCCGATCGAGATTCCCCTGTGCCATCGCTATTTAATTTTGCAGACAGCTCCCGCCATATTTTGTTTGTGGCCCACTGCCGACCTCTTGGACCACCAGTGGGCTTCGCTAAATCCCCATTTCTGTGTAAATAACACAAGAATGAGTTTAGATAACCACTTAAACACAACATTTTAAGAATTTAGAGATTAAACAAAAGAAAATAACTCACCTCTCCATGAAATCCACCATCACCACAAACTGCGTTGGACTAGTCATTGTAAGACGGTTTAAAAACAAATACGTAACTTCACATATTACCAAGACCCTTTTCGTCTTCGACCCAGTCGTTTTGAATAGCTTGCACATGCACATTTAAGCAATAAATTTCATTTGAACTCCACTTGACTCTACGAGTTTTTGTTATTGAGAGGTTTTGTTTAAGTAGTTGACGTGACAAATTGCGTCCGTCCCAAAACTGTTACTAAGTGGGTCGGTTGGTAAAGAAAAAACAACAAAGCACAATATTATGCCGTAATCATTAATTGAAGCGAAAGATTTTGTCGCGATTAGTATAAAAGTGAATTGAGTTTCATTTCTTTAACAAATATTGTAGTTATTGGGTAGTTTTTTCATTTATTTTTAAATCACAATGACGCTACATGGGTTTTTGAACGCGCTTTGTTTATGCATTGTACAGTTGTGGATCGCCCTAAGTTTACCATAGTATCGTATTACTATCGAGGGCACGATAGTATCTTATTATTGTTTCATGCTGCCAATTTAATATCGTGAACGTTATAGTATAGTAACTAAATACGATTACTATACCATTACGAGTGTGGTTCGTGCTCGGGGTACAGTATACTTGCGCTGCGTTACGGAGAGAGACAAATGTCGCGTCGTTAATTAATCTGATTTAGCCAGGATGTGGAGCACATTATTGTTGCTTGCAATTTATTTGTTTAGTACTAGCGGTTTCGGCCGCATTGTATAAAAAGAGTACCTATGGACTCTCACACAAAACAAAGCACGTCGATTAGTTGCTCCGGCTCCGTTGTGACTTGTGTTGTGACTCAAACGGTTTATACCTAGGTTATAGAAAAAAATCTAACTTGAACCTTATAAAGGTTATTAAGTTACCATTGAACAATCTTCGAAAACATCTACGATAGTTACAGAACTAATCGCAGGCATCGATAAAAAAAAACCTAAAACCTAATAAACCTAAATAAAAATGTTACATTATAAAAAACCCATTTTTATCTTAACTGAATTTAGGCAAAAGCTAAACAAAAAATTATTTATATTAGTGTTCTACGCGACAATGCTGCTTTATTTTTATAATAGAAACACACTTTTGACATACTAAAGAAACCATTTATTAATTTTTATTATCACGGTAAGTACAAGGACGCTTGAACTACAAAAGGGGCAGAGATACATTTTTTTTTTTTTAAATTGGCATAGACTATGCTTTCATCTGCGTTCATAGTGTTAACACCTCCCCTCAATATTAAATTTACATTTTAAATTTAAAATTGCTACACACAATGTTCAAGTATGTACTTATCTATAACTTAACAATTAACATTTCCTTATTACACAACTGAGTTTAAAATAATATTTAGATTCTTATTACTTACATTCTAAACATTTCAAACCATCTTACTCTATCATTAGCTTAGTTACAAAATAGTTATGCTTTACACTGTTAAGTGGTTTTGTAAGTATATCGGCAACATTTTGATCAGTTGGTACATATGAAATTTCCATACATTTTTTGTCAACAGCGTCTTTAATAAAGTGAAATTTAATATCAATATGTTTTGTGCGTTTGCTATTTATGTTACATTCTATCATTTTAATTGTGCTTTGATTATCAACCAGTAAATATGCGTCAATGTTATTATGGTTAAAATTTATTGATATACCTTTCAAGTAGATTAACTCTGAAGTAACCATTGCTGCTGCAACATATTCAGCTTCTGCGGATGAAAGTGAGACCGTGCACTGTTTCTTAGAAAACCATGAGATTAAATTATTACAATAAAATATGGCACACCCACTTACACTTTTTCGGTCCTTTTTATCACTTGCCCAGTCAGCATCACTGTAAGCTAATATCTGTTTCATGTTATTTGTCCGAGTATAAGTAAGACTTTTATTAGAAGTTTCTTTTAAATACCTTAGTATCCTTTTTGCTGCAATCCATCTTTGTTGAGTGGGCTTATCTAAATATCTACTTAGATAAGAAGTTGCATAAGTAATATCCGGTCTGGAAGTAGAAGAAATATATGTGAGACAACCTATTAATTCTCTGTAGGGTACATTATCTATTATCTCCTCCTCGGCAGCTGTTGGCTCCTGTATCATTGGTGTCATCACTCCTTTACAATCATTCATTCCAAATCTTGCTAAAATATTTTCTATTAGTTTTTCTTGTTTTATCTGTAATCTATTTTCTTCCCTTTGTATTTCCATTCCGAGATATTCTTTGATTTCTCCTAAATCTCTTGTCTTGAATTCTTGTTTTAGCTTTTCCATTATTTCTTTAAAATTTCCCATTAATAAGATATCATCAACCCATATAAGTAACCATATGTCATTTTTTAAATATAGACAAAAATCATGTTTCGATTGCTTAAACCCTTGTTCAATCATGAATTTGTGAAAATGTTCATTCCAGCACTTTGGAGCTTCACGTAATCCATAGAGTGCTTTATTTAATTTTAACACTTTTCCTTCACTTACTTGTACTCCCTCTGGTGGTTTGATATAAACATCTTCAGATAATTTCCCATTTAAAAATGCGGTAGGTACGTCAAGTTGTCTTGTTGGTAGATTTTCTTGTAAGGCGTGACTCAACATCATTCTGATTGTAGACATACGTGCGACTGGTGAGTACACATTGTATTTACTCTGTATTTGAAAACCTTTTGCTACTAATCGAGCTTTTTTCTTATTATCTTGCTTTGTTCTAAATACCCATCTAGTGTCTATCGCTTTCTTGTCCTTTGGTAATGTCACTTCTTGCCATGTTTTTAGTTCCATAAGTGATTTTAGTTCATTACTTATAGCTTCTTTCCATTCGCTTCCTTCTTTAATTGCTTCTTCATAAGTTTGTGGATCAACATGTAGACAAAATGCTATATTTGCTTCATAGTTTGATACATCATCAATATTTAGATCATAATCCTGTAAGTATGATGGCATTTTTATTTCTCTCCTTGGTCTTCCTTGATCACGAATTTGTGTCTCTTCTTCAATTAGGTACCTTATTTGTTTATCTTGTCCAGTTCTTTGAATTTCTTTCCTCTTTTCTTTCTCCTTATTTTCTTCTTCTTTTTCTTCTTCATTAAATTCACGGTAGAGATTTTTATTTATTTGTATTTCTTCTTCATATTTTATATATGTTTCATCAAATCTTACATCACGAGACGTCTTTACAGTATCTGTCTCAGGATCCCATAAACGATATCCTACTGTAGAATAGCCAACCATTCGCATTTCTTTAGATCTCTCATCAAATTTGTTTCCTCTTGGTAAAATCACAGCCCAAGCTTTACTTCCAAATATTTTCATTTTTGATATATCACTTTTCCCTCTCATTATTTCTTCTGGTATTTGAAAATTTATAGCTGATGATGGACTTCTATTTAATTGATATGCTGAGCATGCTATGGCCTCTCCCCATAAATGTTTTGGCAAATTTGTTTCTATCATTTGAGTTCTTGCTTTATTATATAATGTTTGATTCATTCTTTCTGCGACTCCATTACTCTGTGGTGAGTATGGTTGTGTATACTGTATAAGTATACCACGATCACTACAAAAACTCTCTATTTGTCTGTTCTTGAACTCTCCACCATTATCACAGCGAATATTCTTTACTCTTACTTCTTTTTCATTTTCTAATCTGTTTATGTACTTTATTAAATTTCCTGTTGCTTCGCTTTTGCTCTTCAATAAGTATACTACACAAAAATGTGAATAATCGTCTATAATAGTTTGGTAATATAACTCACCATTTATTCCAGGAATGTTGGCTGGTCCAGCAATGTCGGTGTGTAGTAACTCTCCTATACCGTGTGATCTTGGCCTTGTAACCGGTGGAAAATGTACACGTTTGGACTTACCTAGCATGCAAGGTCCACAGATTTTGTCGCTTACTGGCAGTTTCATTATGTGCATGCTTCGTCGGTTGAGGTGACCTAGCCGTCTGTGCCACCTTTCTTCTTCACTGAAAACATGATTACACAAAACCATACCATTGATGCATATTTCTGTATTTAAGATATAAAGTTTGCCTTTACAATACCCTGTTAAAGTTTTACTATCTTTTTCTTTATATATTTTTACATTTTCTTTGTTAAATATAACTCTGCAACCTTTTTGAACGATTTTCTTAACAGATAACAAGTTAAAAGACAGATTTTTTACAATTAATGCATCTATTGTTACACTGGTGTTATTACACATTACTACAATTTTACCTTTTTTATTTGTTGTTATATATTGTCCATTCGCTACAAATATCTTAATTTCCTGCTCTAAAATTTTAATATCAGTCATATGTTTTTCATAACAATTTTGAACAAGATTCTCCGTGCATCCAGAATCAACAATCCACTCAATTTGCTCACTATTATTCTGATTACAATAAACATTTTCAGTACCTGCTATGAACATAAAACCGTCATCCTCTGTGATAGTTGCTGCTGTATGACTCGATGACCCGTAGCCATATCCTTGACCTCTTCCTCGTCCTTGATGGTATTGACCTCTTCCTCGTCCTTGATGGTATTGACCTCTTCCTCGTCCTTGATTGTGAAGACCTCTGAAGACTCTTCCTGTACCTTTTTTAGATCTGCACTCTGTTGCTATGTGTCCCGGTTTCTGACATCTATAACATTTTATCTTGAAAGCCATTTCTGTGGACTCTGATGATTCCATATTTCCTTTATTTATAATTTTTAGCTCCTCATCCAGTAGTCTAGATTTAACAAATTCCAACTTGATTTCGTTGTTTATAGTCTCTATTGCCGTTATAACTGTATCATATTTATCATCAAGACCTGTCAATAAGTAACATATTTTATCAGTTTCTTCGATTCTATCTTTTGAACACTCTAGTTCCCTTATTAGGATGTCGAATTCTGCAAAATAATCCTCTAATTTTTGACTAGGCCTACATTTTAATGTTAGTAGTTTACGCCTCAAATGTATTTTCGAAATTACGCTTCTTCTCTGGAACATTTCTTTGAGTATATTAATCATATCCCTGCTCGTCTGGCAGTCTTTTATCAAATTCAGATGCTTGTCTGTAAGACATTGTACAATAATTGACTTCGCCTTGGCGTCTTGTATGGAGAAAGATTTTTTATTTTCTTCACTCACAT